>CABFWB010001151.1:21495-57554 GCA_902151455.1 Timema bartmani | reverse complement strand
GCCGCGTAATTATTCAAATCACGCGCCGGTGGATAGGTCTAATTTCACCAGAACACAATCGTTGGCGCATATGGGTCTGCGCATCTCGATGTTCACATGTTCAAGTCTAGCTCGGAGTTGTATCTCGAGCCACGGACGGTTAGTTGGATACATGATGTGTCGCGGAGTGCGCGTGGTTTCGGAGTCGTGATGCAGACCAGTCAAAAGGGACCAGAATAGGTGAGCCACGCAGTCTTTCTTAGTTTCATGTATGTGACAACGTCACACCATTTCGTTTAAAATATCTATAAATGTTTTGAAATTAATTTTAATCAAAATCGTTATAGTCGATTTTGAGATAAACGACTTTTTCTCCTTTTGCCCTTCAGTAAACTACCCTTAATTTTAGGGATAGATATCCAATCCCAAAAACCCCTCAGGGCAACCCTATGTAAACACCAAATATCAAGCTTCAGCCTGATCGGTAAAATAGTTTAGGCTCTAGTCGGAGGTACAGACAGACAGACAGACAGACGGATATTAAAAAAAACTTTTTTTGATTCGGGGGGGTCATGGCATGAAACGCCAAGATTCATCAAAATCTTGAGTTCACATTTTTGATGATCGCAATACTTTCTCTATCTGTAAGATAGCGAGAAAATAAAAACAAGATATTGATCTATTGTGTTAAAATATGTAGTTAAAATTTCATATTATTATTATTATTGTCTTTATTTACATGGCGAACTTAAGGCATAAATAAGCCTTCTCTTACATTTAACCATGTCTTAAGTTAACATTACACTGCATTAACAATATATATGCAATCAAATTAATAAACGTCCAAAAAGATACACTAACAAATGAGTCCTGATTTGTTCTGAGGTCTGAATTTTGTGCGCGCACACGCACACGCACGCACACACACAATTCCTAGGGGCGGCATTAACGAAGAACTACTACCTAAAAATTTCCTAGTAGCCTAAAGATTTCCTTAGAACTACATAGCGGCTTTGACAAAGATATAAAAAACAAACAAAAAGGGCGGTATTGATAGGCGACAATGACAAAGAACCACTACCTAAAAAATTCCTAGTCTAAATATATCCTGTCACACCGGGTACCAATGCTGACAAGCGCGAACCTGCTTTCACTATGAACAGTCCCATCTGGAAACACGTTCTTATTGTTAACTTAAGTCAGCGCTGGTAATCGAAAAGCAGGAAACCTGTTTTATTTCTGTATGTACCTTTATGTTGGATAGACCCCAGCTAAGCTTTGTTTCTTTTGGTGTTCCTGTTTTTGTTTGATAAAAACATAACTACATTTAAATGTCTTTCTCAACCTCGAGTAGTTCAATCATAATAATTCTTCTTTGTACTATCTTTCCTATGTTATATAGATAGATAAAGTCAACATTTTGTCTTGTGTTTGTAAGCCTATTTTTACCCTTTATTCAGTGGACTTTACACATAAGCTTATCTTTTCTTAATTTTCTCATTTTCCTTCCTTATTATTCTATATTATTCGTATCGATATAAAACTTTCACACCACATTTAATATACTATTTACAAAAAAAATTAGAAGATTTGAAAATCTAGTCACATTGAGCCAGCATATGAAATATATACTATGCCAATAAGTGAGTAAATACATTTAAAAAATGTAAGAAATCTGTCACTTATTCTAGATTTGTTTAGGTCTGGGTGATTTAAGCATTTTTACATCACGATATATTGTCTGCGTTAAACCGGTATTCATGATATTTTGCGATTTAATTTTTTGAAGTTTTTTAGGGTTAATGCTTTATGTGTATCACAAACTGATATGTGCCATCATATATCAATTTGTGATACACTACATGCTATGTAGACTCAATACTCCAACAATCAGTGAAAGATGGCTCTAGATATGAGACGAACCAGGATGGCTCAGTGGTAGAGAATTGGCGAACAAAGCCAAAAGTCTCGGGTTTGATCCCCATGTTAAGGTTGTAATTTTTCACTTTATTGCATTTACAAATCATGTTTATACAAAACACTCTATGGCCGGGGCACTTACCAATTCATGAAAATGGGATGCACATATTTAATGAAGACGAGAGAGATGCGATTATATAGCTAACTAATTATTTAAATTAAATAAGCCAATAGTTGTAGGAAAAATACTGCAAGGGAGGCCTAGAAAGAGATAAGAGCAGATAATAGAAAGTGTGCAAGTGAGACTAGAAAAATAGTGGAAGCATAGAGGAAGATAGAGTCATTTTACTAAATTGAGTCGGCCACAGGCTGGAAACCGATGACTAGGAGGATGGAGGACAAAGGACGCAGGATGACAACCAAAGACGACAAATGACAACCAGCCTATTCGATTTAAATAATTAGTTAGCTAAAGAATCACATATCCCTCATCTTCATTAAATGTGTGTGTGTGTATTCCATTCTCAAATATACAAATAACATTATCTTCATATTTTATCTAGTATCAAGAATATTTTCGTAGGGAAATTAAAACTTGAAAAACTGGTGAAAAGTTAAATTTTTGATGAAAACTGAGAACACTATTAAAACTGAGTACAAAGACCTCACATTTGCTTCTTCATTTGTTTCATCTGAGCTTACCGCGGTCGTGTCGGAACCAGTAGGTTAAAACTGCCATTTTAACCGGCATAGAAAGCTAATAATCGAAATGCACGGGAATTTCCAACTATTATTTCAATCATATTTGGAAGAAGGTTCAGGAAAAAGACCGCAAGGGAGGCCTAGAAAGATGGATAGAAACATACAAAATACTATGAATTTCTTATTTATTATCTTCAGGGGCGTAGCAACAATAGGGGCGCCGGTGTGCAGGTCAATTTTACGCACCCTAGGATTGACAATTTTAATAAAATAATATTTATTTCATTCAATTATTCTTTCAAACATAACCATATAAATTGAATGACTACTAATTTTAATTTATACTAAAAATATATCAGGCCAATAATGCGTATTGTATAGGTGAATCAATAGTATAGAATACATTTAAATAAAATTTGTATGATAAATATGTAAGAGTTTCAAGAAATCCTTTTGGCTAAAAAATTGTGATATATGAATAGATAAGACTAATAGATAGTTATTTGGTCAGCTGATATCTAAAAGTTGTATAGATTAGTATTATTTTGTCTACCTTAATGTATTTATATGGAAGTGATGTGTATGACAGCTGTCAGATTTGACAACAGGCGTAATTTTTTATAGAGCTTAAAATGCACATTGCCATTAGAATACATAAATATAACTTAAATAACTATATCCTAATAGATGCAAAATCAACCATAGAGTACTTATATTTGGAGAGGAAATAGGCTCCACATTTATTCCTATTATTTTGTAATTCTTATAGAAAAAAAGAAAGAAAAGAATACACTTAAAGTTGCGCTATCCATCACTTTCAAGGCCGAAGGTTTTCTAGACATTACACTTTTCTGACCACTTTGAAAAATGAGTGGGTTTATTGAACACACTGAATCAATGTTGTATATTACTGGTTGATGGAGCTGTGTGATTTAATGAGCCTCATGGTCAATTTCTGTTTAATCGAGCTCTCTGGATCATTTAGTACCGGTTATCGCAACTTTCACTGTAATGTGATCACACATGGGGCCTTATGAAGCTTCACAGTCACTCGTACATTTGAAATATCAAGTAACGGTTTGATACAGGCAGTGGCGTAGCTAGGGTTGATGGCGCCCGGGGAAAATAAAAAAAATTGTTGACCTTTAAAACTTTTCATTAAAATTTGGCTGAATTATTTTATTAGTACTAAAACTGGTTACTTGTTTTAGTACCGGTTAAAAATAATAAAAACAATATACACTTTAATGTAAAAAAAGAAGCTTATATTATTGCTAATATTTGCTAAAGAATTTAGCGCCTAGGGCACGTACCCCACTTGACTCACCCTGACTCCGCCACTGGATAAATGTTGTATGTATTGGTGATATTTTAACGAGTTTTTTCCACAATAAAACAAAGTAGGCGTAAATCATAGTGATTCCCAGGGGCGTAAGAATATTTCATTTTGTTTTTTTGTGGGGGTAGAGGTATGGGCTAGGACCAAAATAAGATTATGGCTTCCTCAGAAGTGAAGTTAGTCTCCTTTATAAAACAGACAATGTTTGTCGATAGTGGCGCCAGTAACATACCTATAAGCAAGACAACCATTTCTTTGAGATGGTAGGAGAATGGGGTTATACTTGTGACTCTTGGGGAATTCCCCCAAAAGGAGATGGCAGGGAGTTTTTATAATTTAGAATCCTTCTTGAAGCAATTTTTTTTTCAAACATAATCATTGGGGCTTTAAGCGTCAAGGCTGATAAGTTATGTATACTAGGGTTCTGACAAGAAGGACTGTAACTTATAGTTAAAAAAGTTCCTAAAACTACGTCAACATTTTTATTATACGTAAAGTCATGTACAGTACCTGCAGCTGTCATATTAGGTAGATATTATCAATACCCACAACATTTCATTAATAATACAATAAATGTTTTCAAATTCAACCGCAAGATATTATCTTTGTACTTTATATAATATCCTCCCGACCAGAATCCTATTTTGCTAACTTAGGTATTTAATAATACTCTAACGAGTGGCCCACTTCAGTGGTCGAATGGTCTAAGGCATTACCCTCGCAATATAATAGAGTGCCAATGACATGGAGATCGGGGTTCGAATTCCGGCCGAGTGAACTAAAGAGTTTTTTTCTAGGTGGTTTTACACTCTTCCTTCATGTAAACGTGGGTACACTTCCTCTAAATTCAACCTTGATAATCTCTAACAGCGTAATAAGTACAAATGCCTATAACCTAAACAGGTAGCAAGATGCGGTGCTAAAAAAATAATTCAAAAAGTGGGTGAACCTCGCTATGTTCTTCGATGTGACCCTGTGTGCAAGAGAACTAGATCGGAAACTGCTTTGATCCAAACTAAAGAATAGGTGGGTGGAAGTTCCCAAGCAGGCACTAATGCACCGCCCGATCTCAATTCTTAAGGACGGGTAGTAGTAGCCCTCATAACACGCATCCACACTCCAACGGCCCTGACTATGTTTTCTGATATAGTGCTTGGTTGCAAAAATAATGGAACAATTTCAACTCCACTATAGTTGAGAAAATATATAGGAAATACAAACATGTTTTTTGTGGCCAAAATTTATAGGTAACATCTTGCTAATTTTATAAGTGTTTGTGACGTTGTCACAGACATGAATCTAAAGAAGACAGTTTGGACTCACCTAGCCTGGTCCCCTTTAGACTGGCCCGCTTCACGGCTCCGAAAACACGCGCACTCTGCTAAACATCATGTATCCAACTAACCGTCCGTGACTCGAGATACTGCTCCGAGCTGGACTCGGTCAGGTGAACATCGAGATGCGCGGACCCATATGCGCCAACGATTGTGTTCTGGTGAAATAAGACCTATCCACCGGCGCGTGAATTTGAATTATTACGAGGCTAAACGAGACTGTTCTCGAAGCATGTGCACGCCCCTTCCCCCTGTCCCAACTGTGTTTCCCGCCGTATGTGAACACGTGACAGACTTTGTGTTGTGAATAAGCGAAAGTAGATATAGTAACTTTTTTGCTATTAGGTGTATCCATTCGTAAGAAAATTTTACAGTATGTCGTCTCTAACCCCTTCCTAGGCTAAAATTCTTTTTAATGTTCGCTATATCTACGAACATCTCGACCGATCAAAACATTTGTGAGAGTTAAAAACAAGCGTCCACATCGAATCGAACATCCGGGACTACAATAGAATGTTCCTTTGTTTCTTTTGCTAGATCCATCATGTCTGACACACAATAATCACGTCCACTAATATAAGGTTAAACATGTCGATAAATTAGTATTTGAAGGAATAAATTGCGTCTGATTTAACTTCTATCGTTTTAAAATTTTATTCAGGGTTTTTAATGTGAACTTTCAGAATTAACTGATTAATATCATGATACAAGTTAAAAACTAGCTTAATTTAATGACAAACAAAACACCCAATTACCCATTCATTGATTCGTCACTGTGAATCGGCAATTATACATTTATTAGCCATGTTGGGATTGGAACCTGGGACCCTTATACACGTAGATAGACTTTCAAACGACTGAGCTAAGGTATCGAACATGGTGTTTTAAACAAATTCACTTAACTTATATATATAATAAAAACATATCTTTAAGAGTAATGGGTTTCACCACTAGGTTATAAAAAATATTGTTTCTTTAATTAAGAAAGTTTCTACACGTATAGGATGTTAATGTTTCAAATTGTGGACTGGCTAGCGTTGGTGGCCGCACGGCCTAAGGTCTCACTCGCCAACTAGACTATGACGGGGTTCGAGTCCCGGTTGGATGTGCTGATGAGGCTCTTTTTATTGAGTTCCTCTCTACCTCCACGGGAACTACTGGTTATCCGGAGCCCAGCTGATGGAAGGCACCCTCTCTGATTCCAGTAGCGTGAGCTGCTGAAAAACCAGGGAACGCCAGAATACTAGCTGAGAAGTATTTTATTGGAGTGATGTTGTCTAAGACGGAAGAACTACCCCCTCACTCACATAGTCCGGTTCACTTGGAAACAAGTGTTTTTGCTAGGTTGAAGCTGCCAGGCATCTGATCTGTCAACCGGTCGCTCAGACGGCTGCTTTCAGTTCAGAAGATGCGACCGGGAATAACATCAGAAGATACTGCAGCCGTCGAGAGGAAAGAACTTGTAAATTAGGTTAAGTTAGTTTTTTAATCTTTCTTTTCTTTTCTTTATATTTAGGTTAAGTTAGTTTTAGGTCCATACAGGTGGTGGTTTAAGCTGGAAGTAGCCTCCCCATGTGGTGAATAGGGGGATTCTCACCACCACCACTGCAGCTTTCGCCAACTCCGGGGACTATTAGATCCAGAGGTTGGCGGGACAGCCAGCGGTGGAGAGTATCAGGGGCGTAAAATACCCGGGGTGGACTAACTAGTAGGACAAAAACTAACTATATAGTAGGATTATAAGGATAGTTAGAGTAGGTGCAAATTACATAATTTAATTATTATTAAAAAATTGGATATGGTATAATAGACGATGTAGACCAAAATATGTAAGTAGATTTAGGTCTCGAACTACCCTATAAATGTCGGGATGGATAAAAAAATATCCACCTCCACGCAAGTGTGGGAACATTTTCTATATATTATGTGCCTTTCTCATCTCTAACCTATTAGTGTAAATATGAGGGTAGATCGGTTGGGTAATCACAATGTACAAAGAAATTAAAAAATAAAAGATATGAAACGAATTAATATAGTTCCAATAGTAGAACCATGTTATTTAGATACAATGAATACTGCCACGCATTTATTAACTTAATATGGCACAAGAAAAACATACCTTAGCTCAGTTGGTAGCGTGCTTGCCTAGTGAGCTAAGGGTCCCGGGTTCGATTCCCGTCATGGCTGACAATTTATCATAGGTGAAAAATATGAGTCTACCCTTTCACATTGATATATTGACGGCCGGGGACTGGACGTTGTGCTTGTTCTAGTCTCAAGATGTATTTTAACGCTGCTACGACAGACCTAGCAAGCTGGTAGTGGAAAAATATATGACTTGAATAAAAAACTGACCCAGGCCATAAGCTGGAAACAGTAATGGATGTAAAATGTCACAATAAAAACAACCAACTTCATCAGTGAGAGGGATAAAATCCAGATACCAAAGTGAACAAGCAATTTTATGAACTTTGATCCAATGAGGGATGCTTGTGAGGACGCGGTTGGTGTGCAAATGGACAATGTTAATGTGAATGTGCTGTTATATGCAGATTATACTGTAGTAATGGCTGAGAATGAAATTGACTTTCAGAATACATTACATCGTTTGAATGTGGTGACAGGAAGAATGGCTCTTCATATATATATATATGTCTCCAAAACTAAAGTGATAGTTTTTGATAAGGATGAATTAGGAAATGGTTGTCAGCTTAGTATAAATGTAAAACTGTTAGAACAAGTGAATGATTTTGTGTATCTGGACAGAATGTTATGTAAAAATGGACGGATAGATGAAATCGACAGACGGGTGAATTTATCTCGGAGGATAATTGAATATAGGTGAACTATTACAAAGAATGAAGAAGTATCTAAATAAGCAACGATGGTAATATATAAAAGTGTGTTAACACCAACATTGTTCTATGAATGTGAAGCTTGGTTTGTCAGGAGAAACACAAGAGCAAGGTGAATGCTGTTGGACTGAGATATCTAAGAAATGTCCGTGGAAAAACTCGTATGGATAGTCAGTAATGAATGGGTGCCGAAGGAGGGCGGTTTGAAAGGGAAATTCAATGGGTCAATGTGAAAGAAGCGTGTTACGTTGGTTTGGACATGTTGAGATGATGAGCGTGAATTGAGTGACGAAGCAAATATTTGAAGGTAGAGTGTGTGGATAAAAAGGAAGATGTAGTCCATGTAAGACGTGGCTAGATGGGGTAAACATAAGTGTGTAAAAGAGAAACATTGAGTTTTAAGAATAAAAGAGCATATATGACTAGGTGAATGGATGTTGTTGAAGCGAAGGGAGTATGCAAGGATAGGGAAGTGTGTAGAAAGTTATTGGGGTTGGATTAAGGACCAAGTTTGTTTTATAGCTATATGCATAGAGAATTTCCTATCCTTAAAGGGAACGGCGTGTTTAGGTATGTGTGTATGTATGATCCAATTGAGAATTAGGGGGTAATTTATCAAAGCAAGTCTTCGCGATAAAGTAGTGACTGATATCCGCTCTTTGGTCCAATGATGAAATATTTAGATATTCAAGAGTCCATCTCAATACTAATTAGTCGGGATATTAGATACACGATTACTCTCAAACCCGAATTCTAACCGAAGTGCGGTTTTCTGTATTCTGCGTAATTGGGATCAGTGAAATAGTTTCTTTATATTACACTTACATACGTACATACGTACATACGTACATATTTACAAGGTAATCAAGACACAGTTTTAATGAAAAAGGTCTCCAGAGATCCAACTTGATACTTTTCTTAAGAAAGGATTATTTCGGTTTGGGTGCTTTTGTTGTGCAATGCGTCCTTCTGCCCGTTCGGGCTATCCGAATATTTACACTAATTGATTAGGAATCAGGAAGATAGAGTTTATAGAAATTATACCCGCACTTGCGAGAGTGAAAAGTAGAAAATCATATAAAATAAAACACTTTTCTACACCTGAATAAGATTTGAACCACGAGCTCCTCGTCTTTGGCAGTCCGTTCTATTACGAGAATCTGTCAAATCAATATTCGAATTTAAATCATAAAATTAAAATTTAAGGAAAATGTTCTTAAAGTTAGTTTTCTATTGATATTGGCAGGGATCAAATAATACTTTTTTTTACTACCGTACTCAAATATAATTTGATATTACAACATTCCCTTGGGCTATTCTTCACGAATAAGAGTTCCTCTCTCACATCCGTACTGCATTGGTGATAAAGACCCAATTCATAATAATGTTTTTAAGGTTGCTGTAAAAACACAGTTTTGTTGGTCTTGTATTGTTGCGTTTATCAAATGATTTTATCCTCGTTTAAGGGTTCGGGTATTTACGTCAAGCTTCGTACGTAATCGATAGGCCAATACTTCAGTTCGCTGTTTGGCCGTTGCATGACGTGGAGCGCCATAGTAGATAGTTACAATGCAGGTTGCAGCAAAGTGAGACACTAGAAACTGGAGTTCGGGGTAAAGGTGCAAGGGTATTTTTTTAAGTTTTTTGGGGGAGAAACTGCAAAGACAGACATTAAAAAAATTACAAACATACCTTCATTATCGTGTTGTTTTTTGTTTGAATATTTATAGTTAGTTTTGTTTTTTAAAAAAAAGGTAGATAAACTTTTGTTTTCCTTTTAAATGTGATTGGTTGAAACGAAGATGACGGATAGTATACTGTAACGTCGATTAAAGAATTCCATCCCTCTCGATTCCTGCTTGAACTGCGTTGGTGAGTGAAATTCGATTATCTTTGATTTAACTTTTTTTTTTGAAGTCTCTTCACATTCAACCTAGATATTTATATTATTTAATATTGTGCAAATGTTCACAACTTATTTTGAATCGCAACACTAGGCTTGGTTCATAGAAATCAAATTAATAGTAGACTACATTTATTTTGTTTTGTGTATAGATCGTAAATTAAAATTATATTTAATTAATTAAGTGTGGTAAAAATCTTAAAACTGTTTGAATAAACTTAATATTAAACTAACTTTTCAGCTAATGATAAACTTAAATTTCCTTAACATTGTAACCTATACAAAATTATATCTTATTTTTCTTTATTCCCTTCTCCTTATTTATGGTAGCTTAGTCTTCTATGATGACATGTTTCGGGCTATTATGTTTCACCACCTTCAGTTCTTATTTATGATAAATATGATATTCTGTTAAATACATATTATAAGAAATTTTGTGAACATTTTGAGATCTTATATGTATTTTTTTTGGTGGGATTATCAACATGAACATTATTAAAAATTGTAATATATTTTGTGGGAATTTTACAACAATTAAACAATGCGAATATATTATATTTAAAATATTTTTTAAATTTTTCTCGCTAAAGAGACTTGGGATAGGGTGGGGATTTTAAACTATGTATGTATTTAATAATAATGTTATAGGTATGTAATATTAACATAACACTAAAAGTTTAATAATTTACAAATTTATTTGTGAAAAAAACTTGCCTCGCATCATAATATGGTCGCAAATTTATTTAAAACAAAACTCATACTGGGAGACTATAAGTTTATTTTCACTCAAACATGTTTTGAGCAATTCTTTTTATATTGAAGTAAAAAGAATCAACGAAACTGAGTTTTCATTATAAGAAGTAGAAATGAAATGTGAAATTTGTGCTATGGTAAAAAAAATGACCATCATTTTGTGGATTCAAAATGTTTGTGTGAATTTCTAAAAGTGGGTTGACACTAACATATGCATATCACAGTATATTATATTCTTTTAACAACAAAATTAATGAATAAATTAAGTACAATTTCCCCGGGACTTAAGTTACCGCATAAATCAAGGTCAACTCAAGGACATATATATATTTTTAAATTTCAGTACGTGCCTAAACTAATTTATTAGATCAAAATCTCTGGCTCTATAATTTAGATTTTTAATTATAGTTGTGATTTTATATGTTAAGCTAGTTTGTAAGTTGGGAGTTTATAAAACTCTGTGTTTGATAAGTGTATGTTACATAATAATTAATAATTCTAGCGGAAACACTTACCACAAATGTTTGCTTAAAACATCAATTAACCTGCATTGGTAATCACACAGTTTAAGGTGTGAATATCACAATAAACAGGCTTGCCATCAAATGAGAGGTCAAGGATCGAATCTCAACTGAGTGCACTGGGAATGGTCTTCCGCGCATTATTATTACTATCCCTATGATTTTCCCATCCACCACTTTAGTGCGCATGCGTCTCCTCTAAGCTACCTTCTCTATCCTACTCCTTAGATTAAGTTTTTGATAATCCTAGTTTTGAACATAGGAATTAAAATAAATAGTAAGGCACAATCGTACACAATTTCTCATTATAGTCTATTGTAGTTGAGAACACTAAAAAAAAGAGCAGTCAATTATTCTTAAATAAAATTTTCTACCGAAAAACAAGTTCCGTAGGACTATACATTATTATTTATCAAGTAAAACGCTCCCCAGATATTTATTTTGAAAATAATCGCTACCCTAGATTCATTATCAAGCAATTTCAAATTTTCAAAAATTATTCATTAGTGAACTCCTTTTAAATGATTTCCCTCCGAAACAAGTTTACAGTGTGAATTATCATGCAAAACAGCCCCAAGATACCTATTATAAACGAAATCGTTACAGTCATATTAGAAATATTTCAAATTATAAATAAAACTTACTATCATTAAAATTAAAATCTAGATTCAGATTTACAACACTAATCCACCAAAAGATTTTGGCTGTAGCCCCAAACACATACAAACATATATATAAATAGAGGGAAATACAAAATTGTAACCCGATTTAGGGTCCGAGGGCATATAAAACTTCAAGATTCATTATTATCTCGAGGTGAAAATTTCCGACCATTACAATAGGCCTAATTTCTATGCATAGAAATATGGTTAAAAAAAGTTATAATTTCATTTTAGAATTTAACGGACACTTTCCAACAGGGGATAGTTTCACTACATCACCGAGAATTAAAATAACCTACCTTTTTTTTTTTACCTAAATTTAGGGTTATAATTAAGTAGTAATTGCGTCATATCACAAAAATTAGTAGCTTTTAAGTGCGCCTTTTATATTAACCCTAAAATTTGAACCTAGAGACAAGAAAACTTTAAATCGGGCTAATATTTCATTTTATGAAAAACAGGGAAAATTATCTTAGATTAATTTTTGGAATTGAATAAGGAATCCAGGGGATTATATTTTTAAGCCATGGGAATGGAAACTTTTCAAACATTCACTCTTTCCAGGATGTGTTTAATAATAAACCAATCTTCTTAATAAACACATGCTAGGATATGTCTTGTATGGAATGATCACATTGAAAGAGCAGGTAATGTCTTATCAGAAGGAATACAAATTATCTTTTGGAATATTCACACTGAAGGATTTGTTCATATCCTGAAAAGAAATGGGCAGGTTTACTATGGAAGGTTCACGCTGAAAGGGTAAGGACTATCTTAATAAAGTTACAGGCAGAGGAATGTCTATTTGGAAATTTCATATTGAAAGAGTCGATATTGTTTTAATTAAGATAGGTAGGCTTTGGGGAATGTTTATTGTTCAACCACCAAAAATAAAACAGATTTAGGCAAGGGTTGGAGGGGTGTCACCAGTGATTCAAACTCAGACTTCCAGTGCAGCCGCGCCGTCTGTGTTATTATATCCTTGGGAGCCATTATAAACATATAGTATTAGTAAATATACAGCATAATCTCAGTGGTATCCCAAATAACGGAAATTATTGGGTGGTATGCCATTCAAAACTTTTTGAAACCACTGGTTTAGCAGATTAATTATTTTGGAACGATTAACCAAAACAGGGGAAGGCGAGTTTATAGAAAATAAAGTGGACTCTGGATAAATATAAGTTAGGAACAGACAGAAAGAATTTGTGAATATTTGCCTTAGATATCTCACTGGTTTTTGGAACATCAGGTCATAGATTTTAAAGATTTATTTTAAAGCTAGTAGTAGAGATGTTCACACATAGATGGTCACATGGTTTGTGTTGGTCTTGTTAAAGACACAATTTATGGTGAAGTGGAGGTCGAGGTTAGAATCTCGGTTTATGTACAATGGTAGTTGTTTTATCGAACACTCCACTACAGCCAAAACAGTTTGATGGAATTAATTCAACTTGACATTTAAATATTATATGGTGAAACTTCAAGGCCAAATAGTGATTTTGATTTGGGCCTTAACATTAAGGGTGGCTTACCGATGACTTATCTTCGACAATTTGAAATTTTTTGAGAATAGTTCCAGTGATTTTGTTCGAAATCTATATCTGGGGAGTTAAATAATACTGTGTACTTGTTTTTCGAAGACAAATTGATTCAAGCGTAGTTTATTAAATACTGCATTTTGAACATTTGAGTTATTTTGATAACTGCGCTAGAAATTCTGCTCAAAATTGATATCTGTGGAGTGATTTACACTATAGATAACACTGGGTACTTGAATTTCAAAGAAGGATAGCTAACCGACTAATAACTTTTGAAAATGAGTAATTTTTCGAAAATTGCTTTAACAATTTTGTTTAAAATTGATATATTTGGAGGAATATATAATAAAATGATAAATCACACTTTAAACTGTCTTTCAAGAAAAATTATCCAAGCGTAGTTCACTGATGACTAATTTTAGAAAATTTGAAAATTCTTCCAAATGACAATAATAATTTTAACACTCTAATATGAACAATATTTAATATTATTATCAAAATACTATATTTGTTTTTTTAGAAAAACTTATCAAGGGGTAATTTACTGATAGTTTATTTTTTTAAATTGTCACAAACCATAATAGACTAAATGAGAACGTTTGTATACTATTTATTAATACTGTATAGCTCTATGGCTAGTAACGGAGTAATTTAAGTAGTCTCTGGGAGAGGTTAATCTAGAGAAAATTCTACTACATTAGTGAGGAGGGGATATGAAAAAACAGCCTCAATAACCTATTTATTGAAAAAAAACCTCAGTGTATCCGACTAAAATTTGAACCACGGGCTTTCATCATACATAAATAGTTTATTTCGAGACATCAAACAAAAAACAGTCTATTTCAAGACATAATAGATAAATACAGTCTATTTAAAGCCTAACGTCTTAGACCACGTGGTTGAAAATGTAGGATATTTGTTATGTGTATGTTTTAAAAATATGATTAATAACCATTACTAAGTTTGACACACGGATTAGTTAACTTAAATTATGACAAAACTGTGTGATTATAAAATTCCCGAAGATAATTTTTACGTATTTCAACCAAAAATAGATTTAAAAAAGATCCGTACACACCTCTTACCATGAAAGGTTGCCATACTATTTACACTATGACCCTTTCTTACAAAATATAGTCGAATGAAGCTAATCGGTAAGCTCTCTCTCTACCTTTCAGGCTGTATATTTTACCATCCAAAACTATTGTAGTTATTTATCTTAATGAAGTATTGAATAACTTTCAGTCACAATGTAACCTGTTGGTAGGGCACAGCGTAAAATCAAACAATCGAGACTAAATCAATATACTATAACTTGGTTTAATCCGCGTAGCGTGAGTTTACTCATTTATTATTATTATTAGTCTATTATTGTGTCTCTACCAGATTAAATAGTAAATAAAATGTGTTTAAGGAGCATGTATGGCAGTAATTATTATTATTTGTATAGAAACCCTTAGAATATATAAATAAACATTATGGATTTAATAATACCTTTTGGGGCTTATCTGACATAATAATGTTACACTTATTATTATGTGTATTTATGGATGGGAAAAATTCACATTCGTGAACCAAAGAACTTCACTATTCCGTGTTATTTCTATATTAAAATTAATTGAAATGTATCCTATTTTTATATGTTTCAAAATTATCTGAAGTGGACTAGCTTTTATCGTATACATTAATATGACATAATTATATAATCACTACGTATAGATGAAAAACGTATAATGATTATAATATATCACTCCCAAAAGGGTTCTCACATTTAGTTAATAAAGCGCCTCAATAGATATTACACTAGCAACATGCATACATAATAGTATTGCGTTAAACCTAGACAAAAAACCACAGGGGCTGTGCACGATTTGACAGATGAACAGCGACGTGGACGTACTTTTCCCACTTGCATGGGGTGGATTTACCAGAAAATTTTTAGGCTTTTAATAAATTTGAAAATTTATATTAACGGTTTACATGGACAAATATAAAATGGTTCATTATGTAAATATATCAAAGATATTTAACACCGAGAACGAGTGAAATAAAGAGTCGACCTCAGTGGTCTAAGTAAAGTTTTCACCGTTTGTTCAAACTCAGCTGCGGTCAGCTGATCTTTCTTGAGTGATAAAAATTCATAGAAAAAATTACCTCGGAGGATAAGTAAAGCTGATGGTATCATGTTGATTGTGTCATATAAAATAACGCTGGAAGTATGTGAAAATATCTTTCCCGGAAAAATTGGTAGGCCCTTTCGCTTTCGCTCATTGAAATTCTCGTGTGCTGTTATAATCAGTCGGTTCAGAAAGTGCACTTTAAATACCTCAAATAAATAAATAATTTAAAGAGAATGACTCACTTCGATGGACACATGCCCTAAGGCGCAACTCTCGCAGGAGACTGGACTGCTATGACAGGGAGATCGAAGTTCGAATCTAGGTCGGGTGTATTGAGGGTGTTTTTTCAAAAATGATTTTTCATGCTTTAGCTCTCTCTTCATTCAAACGAAGATACACTTCTTCTATATACAACCCTCCTCGTCCCTAAAAAAATTAAAGTGATTAGTACATAAGGCGCGGTGCTACAAAAACTAGTAGAATACAAATATACAAACAAGCGTAATTCAAATTTTTGAGAACAAATAAACAAATAGCGATGATTTTAATGTTATTACGATAGTATAAAACTCTTGTTTGTTTGGAATGAATACAATTAATTTTTAATTTTGAATGATCCTTTAAATTTCCTCTATTTACACTCCATTTGAATTATTGTTCGACCGAACACTCCACTTGCTTATTAAATAAATTTGTTTTGATGTTCATCTAACAAATGTTTTACATCAAATATATTTTCATATTTATTAAATATTATGATACAAATTCAAGTTCATGATCATTTTCAAAAATCTTTCTCTGATTGAGAATCGATTTTGTACAGTGCTGCACACCAGGAAAACAGTTAATATCGACATGCTTTTGTTTTATTATTGATGGCCAAGTATGGAAATTAAAACTATTATCATTATTTATATTTTAATTTGTAAAATTAAATTAAAATTACTAGTTGAATATCTTCAATAAATTAGATTTTAATCATTATACATTCACAGTTTTGTTGCATTTGAAGGTTAAATGATATTAATACAGTTAAATTAGGATAAACGGCTTATATTTTAGATACATATTTGAGTAAGTATTTAATAGATCAAATTTTACTGATTTTCTTTGCTCGATTGACCAAGGTAATGCTCTGTGACCCATAATACGCTATCTATGTATTTTGTATTATTCCTGAGTCCACAATGCCGTCGATGTTGTCCTTGCCAGTTGACCTGGCTTCTCTGACGTCAGAGGGTGATGGGAGTACAGAGGGAGGGAGGGAGGTGGTGGGATCGACACACAGTACCTTTGCATGACTAGAGGGATGGGAAAGGTTCTACATTCAAATATATATCTACTGTATATTTACTTACCACTTTATTATTCATAAACTCTAATGCTTGAACTAGCTATCAGCGACTTTAGTCTTATGTTAGGATAAAATATAAAGTGGGTGAGTTTTAAATACATACGATTTGATTCACCTGGAGTGTAGAAATCCTCAATGTATAAAGAAAGGTAAACGAACTCAATACCGTCGATCAGTAATGAATCACGGACTCCCAAATTAGAATCAGTTGTTCTAACTAAAGCTTATCCAAAACTATCGATCTCATTTGGGGCCTACTTTATTCATGCGTAAGGGGTAGGAGGTGGGGGAATAAATACAGCATGTGGTTCTGGTCGAGGGCATTGGGTTACAGATTGAGAGACTTTGTCTCGAATCTCGTCGGAGGTTGAAATGTATTCTTCACGAGGTGTTAAAGCAAGAAAGGTACGGATGATTCAGAACTCGCATCAATATTGCGGCCCACCTAGACACTTATAAAGTCGATTTATTATTATTATTATTATTAGCACCGCGTCTTACTACCCATTCGGGTTATACGCACTTACGCTAATGTGTAATGGTAGGGTGATTGTGAGATGAAATGGAGGACCTACAGTTTAACGTGGAATCCGAACCACGGTGGAGGCTTGGCATTCCTCACATTCACAAGTTGTGATTAATACAAGTCTTGTCAGAGGTGAAGGAAGGGTTTGGCAATCATATAAATCTCTGCCGGGACCGAGAAAGTCGATAAACATTAATAAGTAAATATTACTAAACTATATGTAGTGTGTAATAATCCACGTCAGTGGTCGCATAGGATAATACGTCATTCTCACAATATACTGTATTACCCATGACGGGGAGGTCATGGTTCAAATCCTGGCAAGGGTATATAATTTTGGTGGTTTTGCTTAAATGGTTTCCAACTATCCCTTAATGAAAATTCAGGCACATTTACTCGATATTATACCTTACTCATCGCTAGCACACTAGCGTAATTAGTACTGTATATAGGCCTATAGCACGAAAGGGTAGTGAGACGCAGTAAAAAAAACTTACTGATACAGCTCTGTACGTGGCAATTATTCATGTACTGTCGTCATTGCTACAGCAAGTTACCGTACATAGCAGTTGTTTGTTTATTACCATCACTTGTACGGCTCTGTAAATAGCATTTGACAGCCTCTACAACTGATTCTAAAGTGCTATTCAAAATAAGTATACATAAGCTACACCACGGCTATATTTATATATAAAGTAGTTTGATAAAATATATTCCTGATTAAACTCTTTTTATTAACGATTGTTTTCTTCTGATAACATATTTAATAAATAAAAGCCGAAAAAATATTACAAATTTTACGTCCTGTGCACAATCACCATTCATATTATAATAGCTATGTTGTTCAAAATTTTGGAAACTAAAACAACATTCTAGTGGTGAAATAACTCACAAATCATCTCAAAGCCTTTCTTATTTGAAAATCGATTGAATAATTTAGTCACACTTCTTCTATGTCTTGTTTTAAACTTCGACCTTTCCAAGAGGTTCACGATATTGATTGGCGAGTTCAAGCTAGGAACTAGAGAAGATATGAGTTTCTGCGGGGTATGTCCCTAGGCAACACCCTAACCTCATCCCCGCTTACTTAAATTCCTTCCTACGCACCCATTTTATTACCCCAGAAATACTTGGTTTTAGAGAGAATACAAACCTTAATTAATTGGGCTTTCTATAATATTGTAAGGGAAAAGAAAATATGAGTAACATGAGAAAGTATTCTAGAAATATACTAAGGAAAGATTTAAGTAAGAAGGGGACAAAATATTTGTTCCTTTAAAATATGGTCTCAAACAAAATATTTAACGTAGTTTATAAAAATGATCTATAAAAAATACCAATGACTCAAAGGTGTCCTAGCGTTTCGAAATTAGCTTTGTTGTTAGCGCTTTAATCAAAAAAGTATTAAGATTCCAAAATTTTAATTCTAATTATATCTTTTTAATTTTTCCATATCAAGATAGAGTATTCTAATAGTGAAAAAATTGATCTCGAGATTATGACAAACTTTAAGATTCATTTGAACACAAAGTGGATTTTACAATTCTGTCTGTCAGTCTGTCCCTGGCCACGGATCCAAAATTGTTTTATGGATTTTGTTAAAGCTTGATATTTATATTTTGAAGGGCTATACCTTTAAACATTTTTTTAAACCTAGTCCTTCAATAAAGAAACGTTTACTAATGAGTAATTTTTTCGACTTACACATTTTTCAAAAAGGGCTCTAACGATTTTGTTTAAAATGCATATCTAGAATTTTATCCATATTGAAAGATTGATTTTTGGGTAAAAATTCGTTGAAAGGTAGTTTACCGATGGGAAATTTTTGAAAATTTTAATATTTAGAAAGTAGCTCTAACGATTTTGTTCAAAATGTATATCTGGAAATTGTGTGGTATAACAAATGACTATGTATAGTTTTTTTAGGGTAAAAAATTATTTATAAGTAGTTTACTGTTGACTGTATTTCAAAAATCGAAAGTGTTTTAAAAATGGCCCTAAAGATTTGATTTCAAATGGCTATTTTGGGAGTGTTTGAAATGACAAATAACAGTGTTTACTTGGTTTCGGGTAAAACTTCGTTAAAGGGTCGTTTGCTGATGAGTGATTTTGGCCAATTTGAATTTTTTGAGAATATCTATAACGATTTTGCTTAATATGTATATTTGGGGAGTATTTGATATGCACTTGAGAAATAAAGATGTATACTTATTTTTGGGGGAAATTTGGTTTGGATAGTATCTGATGAAATTTTCATATTTGAATATAAAAAAATGCATTAGCAATTTGGTTCAAATTTTTTTCAGGAGAATATTACATTATCAATAATAATGTATTTTTATTTATCTAAAATAAATTAATTTAAGGGTACTTTACTTACAAAATATAGAAAATTTGTATGTTTTGAAAATTTACCTTGAATATTGAGTTTAAAATCTGAATTTAGAATCTGGGAATAGTTTTTCATGATAAATAAGAATACGGTTTTATTCTTACAAATAACAAATAATTTTAGTGTAGTTAATAGTTAATTTATTTTTGAAAATTTTAATTTTGTTAAATATATTTGAACGATTACGCTTAAAATTGATATAATTGCTAAAATCAAAACTTACATAATCTTTTCCATATTATTTTAAAACATGTGACTCTATGATAATGCAAGATATTTATGGTCGGTTCATATTTTGTTGTCTTCAACAGCGCACAAGATGCACCGAGCCGCCAAGATGGTTGCTAATAGTTGATTTCACAATGTCCATTGTGATATGACATTGAATGACATGGCTGTTTAAATACTATTGACTTAAAAATCTATACCACTTTTAGAACAAATTAAATTAGTGTTTATTTATTTCATGTCGGCGTGCCACTCACTGATATTGTGCTCACGTGCCATGAATTTGCCATCACTTCTTTAAAGCAAACTTAATAAAAAGTATGGCACTACACAAACTAGGATTTATAATTTTAAACTTAGATTGCCACCAATTTTAGAACCAGATTTGTCAATACCTAAAAAAAAGGTGAGATTTTTCAATTTGATTAGGAAGTTTTTTTAGACATTTATAAAAGTTACAAAAACCACTTATATATATATCAAACAATCGTGTGATTTGCAACTAACTGTCACTATACATCGATATTATGAGTGCCTATGAAATTATACTAATAATAAAATAACATATTATCAATATTGAATGTCTAGGAAATAATACTAATAACAAAGTAAAATATCATCAATATTGGATATAAAAAGTTTGTATTTTCTAAAGGTTACTTTCTATCAGAATTCTACTATCCTAGCAAGTTGTTACATAGGTTAGATATTGGTACAAAAAGAGTCGACATACAGGGGAATTATTATTGAAACTACCGTAAATACGGCCATAATATACAGGATTATTTAGGTCTCCAGATAATTTGTAAGGACTGACAATACAAGTATTTCCACGTAATAAACTTGAGGTCGGCGACGTCAAACGTAGGCGCTGTATGCACCTGTGGGTTAGGCAACACATGCAACATAGCATGATAACCAACACAGGCATCGCTAGCACTATCCCCGCCATTATAGATATCTCTCTTCACACATACCTTCTGCTGCTTAGCACCCAATTAGAAGAGAATCCACTTCCTCAGTCGAGATGCCTATGCTCTCTCAATATCGGCCCTTGTCAGGGCCAACAACAATATATTTGAAAGAATCAGCAATTCATTATGATAGCTGTTATCAGGCAATTCAATGCCTGTTATCGGTCAAAATTTACACCACACTCCACTGAAGATTGATGAGTTGCCTACCTACCAGGTGCATACAGCACCAACTTTGACGTCTCGTAGCACCGCCATTTGGCGTCGCCGACCCCATGTTCATTGCGTGGAAATACTGGTCTTGTCACCCCTTACGAGCTGTATACATTTTTACCTGGATATCTGAATATCCCCTTATGTATGATTCTAGAAATCTGATTTAATGGTATGCTCCTACAAGTGTCTAAATACAGGGGATATATTAAAATTATTGTATATATCACCCTAATTGAAATACAGTGAGACTTTTTAGATATTCACTAGCAATATTTAACGTTTAGTTTCCTAACAAACTTATTATATTATCACACGACTAATAAACTAATTTAACTCCAAACACACACGACACCCAATATACTTCAAGCTAATTCATTGTTAAAGTGTTAACCTCATTTTCACCAGTTATATATTTTTCGGCCATTACATGAATCTAATTTGGGACCCTTAGTAGGTGAACACATTATTGATTGAGCTAAGAAGGGGATACTTAGGTACTTACTTAGTCTTTCCAAGTATTAATATTGATTAATTAATTATAAGTTTTATCAATGAGGATAATTTGACTTGTGTTTTAATCAAATAAGATATAAAGCTAGGTCCATAAAAAAAATGCAGGATGATTTTTAAAGTATGTAATTTACTGATGTCGTGGAGTAGTTTACCTTTGAAATTGTGTAGGGGTAATTTAAACGTGTTGTAAAATTATTTATTTTTAATATGTGAATACTTTTAATTTTGAACCATATTTAGAAAATACTTTTTTAATTAAATGAACAAACTTGCTACCATATCATATTTATTCCTATATATTTTTTGAATTATGTCCAAGCAATTTGCATTTAATTACTTTGATAATATAGACTTAAGGAAGATATAATTTAGAGAAAATGTACCCGAATTTTCCCGGAGGAAGAGCAGGAAGCTATATAAGAAAAAACAATCTATGTACAGTACAACCAGCTGAGATTAGAACCCCATGAACATGAACCAAACGCCTCTTCCGCGTGCTCACCAATTCGAGTTGTTAAAAAACTTAATTATATTGCTAGATATTACTGTACATTGTTTGGTTAGTCAGACACATAGCAGTAATGTTCTCGAAGACCAATGTATCGATTATTCATATCTCGGCGTAATGTAGCAAATACTCTTCAATAAGAGGATTATGGAATTATCTCGGAGACTACAGTAACTACTTAATTAATCTTTTTATCTCTGATTATAAATTCAAATTTAAATCTCAAATGTGTTGAGGATCTTAGCAAAATATCAATTTATACTTGTTACTAGTTTAGTAAATTTAATTTTAAAATAGACTAGTTCTGTAGGTCTATTTCTAAAACTAAATCTTACTAAAATGGTTCTTTGATATGGGAGTCAATATTCCGCTAAAAGGAACTGTTCTAACAATTTATCTAACTAGGCTTTATCCACGTTTAGCAGGAGGCACCTATTAACTCTACAATAACTCTTCATTCAGAAATACTATTTCTAATATAATTTTCAAACTGATCCATGTTAACTTACTTTTTTATTCCCAAACACATAATATATGTATATATATTTATCCTATAGATAGTAATTTGAAATATTTAATATATCATTTTGTAAATGTTTCCTGAAGAATTTTACTGCCGAAATAGTTCTTTATATATTTTAGATATTTTAAAATGCAATTTCAAAGATTTTGAATGTGTTTGACTTATTTCCTAATATGTGTTTATTGAATGCTATCTTATAAACAAACAAGTCTGCCATTTTTGTCTATTTTAAATAGGTATCTTTAAAAGAAAATTACAATTATTCAGCCAAATGGTAACAAAAAAGAACATTATATTTCATTTAACTGTAAATCTCATGTTTACAACAATAAGTACAATGTACAGTTAAAACTATTTTAATACATTAACATAAATTGATTTATGTATTCAAAATTCATATTTTTTATAATCACTAAAGTAATTTCTAAAGCAATGTTTAAATATTTTCTTGCACTATGCCTTTCTTCTAGTCCGGGATATCCCTTTTTTATACTAATGTAGTAAGTTTAATTAAGATTTAACTAAAGGCAAATGCACCCGCATTTGCTTCTAAGATTCGTACCTCGACATCCACTTCAACAGCAAACCAGACTCGACGAGACTGATACCCTTGTCCGTGTGTCCACTGGTGCGAGTTTTAACATTGTAAGCTCTACTATTGCTCTAGAGGCTTAGAACATTTTTATTCAAATGGGAAAAATAATAATTTCTTCCCCCCCACCCCTCAGCCCCAGCCACGAGTATTCGATATCAATCCGCGTGTTGAAACTTTATTTCCTAGAATATTGGAGACTATGTGCGGTGGTTTTCTACCAACTGCGTCACGACAGGCTGGCTGGCAACATAATGCAGCACTGGTGTATGTAGGAGTGTGTCCCTAGCAGCAGTATCGATTGTTTAGAGGGGGTGGCTACTGGATGGGAGGGGGCAGAGGGGTCAGGGGCGCTCACAAGCGCAAGAGGGGCAGGTCCCATCTAACGTGACACCTACATACAAAGAATATACTTGTTACTCCTAGACTACGCATGCCTAACTGATGTCTCGTCCTTGTCAGTGACCAACATTTCCCTATGGATGTGTTGTCTACTGAGCCACCGAACCCGCGCAAAACTTATTGCTACTTGACGACACCTCACGATCCATACGCCCCTGTGACCGGGATGTTATTTGAGGCACAGTGTATTTCAGGTTGCAATAGATACCTATGTTGGTTTTATTGGTTATAGAGTTGATGCGTTATCCACTAATAATAATACCATAAAGCAAGCCGAAATGCCAACAGCTCTGTTACGTATTTTTATATAATATAGAATTAATCAGCTATTAAGAGGTGAAAAATAAAATAAAATAATATTGTTGTAAAATGTTATAAGTTTTATTAAAACGTTTGAAAGGTATCTGTGACACATCCACCAGGTCATATTTTAAAAATAAATTAACTTATTTCTATTTTATGGAGGAAGACGGTTTTAATATATGTCGGTGGCTTACCGCCTGTAACGATACTGATTTGGACCGCTCTCATATATTTAAAAAGTCATGGATGCAGGTATTTTTCTTTAAAGGATTGTATGTAAATTATCCTTTTAATACTTCATCCATGGAGAATCACGCGCTTTTCAAGAATAATGTAGAAGGATTGTACCATTAAAACTTATTTTTTTATTTCAAAATTTAACTCCGTGGTATTTACCAAATAAGCAAGAGACGCCAGCTACCTATACCCAATAGGAAGCTAGCCTTCAAAACACCTGTCGCAGGGACGCTTTTGATTTGTTGGTTTTGACACTGGTCACGAGAGGTCCCAGGGGCAAGGGGTATGTCATATATAAGCTGCTTGTGCGTATGAATATATAGAGTAGTCACATAAATCTACAGAGTGCCGGTGACATAAACCTAGAGAACCTTATAATATCACTACAGTACATAATTTGAATTTCAAGTAAAATTGTATAAGAAGATATAATCACTCCAATAAATCGTGTGAAACATTAACAGTTGTATTTATTTAAAAAAAATATCATAATAATTGGCGCTCGATCACAGGGCTATAATACTAATTATATCTCCAAATAATCCGTATCACCATACGCCTCATTCATAAACCTCAAGTAGCCCAAGAGTTTAATTATATATATATAATTAAACTCTTGGGATACTTGAGGTTTATGAATATATATATATATATATATATATATAAATTAAACCCCTTCTCTCTGGTCATACAAGTGACATCTCCCTTAGATAAAATATATCGACAGGTCAGACATAAAAATAATGAAAAAAAAAATTAACGAGAGTGCAAATTAATATTTGAATGAAAATATAGATTAAATAGGCCCTGTACATCTAATGAGAGCCTTGGTATGGTTTCAAAGAACACTTATTTTTTCAGATTAGTTTAATTTTGAGCAAAGATACCCACACTTTGCCATTATTATATTATTTTGGAATGGTATGGATAAATATGCCACATACTTCTAGGGATACGTGAACCACAAGTTGAAAATCATCTATATAATGTCAATGTGATAAAAAAAATGTATATATAAAGTTGTCATGAGATATCTGCAATTAAAAACATAATATACCAGGAAAGAAAGGTATAAATCTTAAACTAAATACTTTAATGACCCAGTTTCTCTAATTATGTGAATTGAACAATTCTTCGTCTGCACTCTTTAATTTATTTCCTTATTAGCCTACTTAATAATTTCTTGTATTTAAAAAACTTTCATCACCATATTTACTAATTACTTTAGTTATGTAAAAAGGATGACGAGGATAGTTTTAGAGAAAGTGCACTTGCATCCGGGTGGAAAAAGTTTGGAAAAAATCACATTAATAAACGTTATGTGAAAAAACCTATCAATGTACGTGTTTGGTATTAGAAACCCAATCTCACTGTGAACGGTGACCAAGTGCAATACGAGTACAATGCCTTAGCCCGCTTAGCCAATGGTACGAGCCGTGGTCGAGATTGTTACCTCATCGAGCTTTGGAAGTTCACCGAACGCATTTGACAATTTGGTTCTAGCTCCAAGAGGATTAATATTTATACGTATGAGGGCAGGTGTATGAGGGCAAGTTATTCGTAATATGGTACGAGTCACTAATTACCTTTTACTGGCGTCAAAGCGTCTTTAATATCCCATAGTACATATTGAGACAAATGGGTGTTATTAAACTAGCAGGCACTAATGTGTCAGAACCTTATCTACAAAATTGCAATTTATGAGTTAAGGTCACTAGTGAAGCTCTAAAATAAGGTCATATTATGATAATGTCAAACAATTAAATATATAGTTTCCATGGCTTGCAAAATACACATGGCCTAAACTACAATTTTACCCGCAATTGATGTAGAATAGTCTAACGCGTCACTCTTGTGTTGAACTGGGTTGATAGTACCAGGAAGATCGGGGCTCGAATGCCGGTCGGGTGTTATGAATGTGGTTTCCCTAAATGCTTTCTCACTCTCCCTTTATGTTAATTCTGGGCAGTCACTCTAATTTTTTTTATCCTACTCATATCCATTCCATTAGCTTAGTTAATATATGTGTATAACCCGAAAGAATAAAATAACAAAAAAAAACTATAAGACATTTGGCTGCATCTAAATTGCGTCTAAAAAATATATATATATTATTTTTACACCAATTGCGTCCCTCTTTAAAATATGTGTTGCACGAATTAAGTCCCTGTTAACATTTATCTTTAAGCTATAATTCAATAATATAAATGCTTACCCGTTCTTAAATCCCTTATTTTATTTAAGTATTACAACAAATCAAATTAAGCGAGTTATTATGTTTTTTAAAAGTTAAAGTTTATAAAAATGAGTACATCATGTAATTTTCCTGGTAAGTTAAAAATAATTCATTTTTTTTATAGCTTTGCATTTAACACTGATTGTCTACTTTTTGTTCACTGGTAAATATTTGTAACATAAACTTTTGATAAATGTAAATCAAGATATTTCACTAGTTTCATATTTTAAAATTTGCTCTCATGAAGGCTTCTTTGTGTACCACTTCACGTCGTCTATAATCTTAACTGCGAATTTTTCATAAGAATCTCACTGTACGTTTTTCAACACTTCTATAAACGGAATAGTGTTCGGGTGTGCTAAGTATAGCATTCCATTTATTTCGGAATGAAAAGATTCGCAGCAATTTGTAGTGCGTGGTGTAGAAATTGATCTGCCCAGATGCGGGGTGGAAATTTTGCCTTTCTGTTATGTACATTTATAAAACGTAGTCAGTAAAGCTTCTTACTGTCTTCGTCTAAATGGATCACCATTAGGTCATCAGCAAAGCAGTCGTCCACGTCGCCAGGATTCAGAAATGATAGTCTCAAGAAGTTTAATTTTTCCAAAGAAGAATGCAGTTCCTCCAATGTTTTTGGTAATGTGAGGTAGAACCGAAAAGTGACCGTGGGGGATGAAATATGTAACCTAATTAAACAATACAAGAAGATACCTGATATTACAAGTTGGGACCCGGTTTCTTTGTTGATTAAAAAAACTTTGGACGCAGTTTAATTATTTGTCTACCTAGAATTATCAGGACGCAGTTCCCAAGTTTCTTATCAGAGGATTCAAATTAGGTAAGCAATTCCGATACTGCGATATATTTATTTAAAGGTTATTTTATTAGTTTCTTTTTTTTAGAAATAACTTATTTTCTATTTCTTTGACATCAAGGGAGGTGTCCCCTGTGGTGTTGAAATGCACTACAGACGTTTAACTGCCCTGCAAGATTTAAATAATAATTTGTTGTTTCAAAATATTGTTCACCCCAAAGTGAAGTTGACGACAGTACCATAGACAGCCTTACATTAGAAGTTGATAAAAAAAAAATTTGTTTGAAAAGATAAAATAAGCTTCCGTTCAAAGACGTTATATATGTATAAATTGATTTTTTTTGCAGTTCCATAATAAAGGTGAAGAGTATAGGGAATTAGAGCCGTCCTTGAACAAAAGCAGTCATTTATTGTTACAGTTACTTACTTACTAAATTACTAAGTTTTTTTAGGATTATTTTTGTGGGTTTGAAGCGTCAAGGCTGTTATCCTTTTAAGAGACGAAGGAAGTCGATCTTAAGTAAAGCAAAGTTCCACATAGCTATACCTTTTTTCAATCAAAATCTAAGATCATTTCTTGGAACTAGATGGTTTGGGAGGCTTATATATGGTTTAGGAGATTCGAGTTCGAGTACAAATTGTATGTCTATTAGTAGGATTTTAGATTTCTCATCTCTAAATAAGGATGAGTGTTTATAAAAGTATTGAAGCTTACTTTGCTTGATCTCTTATCTCAGTCGGTAGCGAGTTTGCTTACGGAAATAAGCGTACCGGAAAATGTGTTATTTATTAAATTGGGGCTTCTCCTTTCAAAGTCATGAATTGCCGTCTTGGAAACTGGGTGCTAGAGCTGTTTTATATTTAAGTTAGTTGATAAGCTGTGTGCTGACATAACATGTTTGTTTAGAAAGTACACATTAAATACTCTCCCGCCCCAAATAAATATTGCTATACATTTTGCTTATTAAATTGGTTACTGGCACGAAGATTGCGCAGTGTACTAAACATGAGAGACTTAACCAATAAGTGCAGGGTGGGTTTATTTTTGGCTCCTGGCCTGTCTCCACGAACCAAACCATAGGTCGTTCACTCTGCAAATTCGCCCTAGCATGCCACCAATGCAGGTTGACTGAACTGTTGAGTGTTTCTTGTCGGGAGTCATTAGGAAGCAAAGTATTTCGTTGAGCAGTATCCATTCATGTTGATAACGCCCATTGTGTCTAATTCATTTCCGCATTCAGTTAAAAAAAAAGAAGTAATTATGAGTGACTTGTAATGTAAGGTCATAGCTGTTATTTTAAAAATAAGAAAGTGATTTACATTGAAATAGTTTGTTGGACCAAATCCAAAATTGACTTAAAAACATAATATATTTTATTAAATGAATAAGCTTATTACAAGACTTATTTAAGTATAGTTGAAAAATGACACCTGATAGGCAAACCAATTCCAGGACTCTTGGCTTGGGAAGAATTATTGACAACTTATGAACGTGTTTAAAAAAATGCTATGTATCTTTCTAACCGTTCTGAATATCTGGATTTAATCATACCATTAGGGTAAGGATAAGGAAGGTGGAATTTTGAATAAATTTATCTACATTTGTTTGAAGGGAGAGTGGTAAGATATGTATTTAGAAAAAAGTTTCTAGCAACACACCCTGTCAGGATTCGATCTCCAACTTCTCCATCACCAGATAATCAGATTAGACACATAATTTTGTAAAAATACCTGTATTCTCAAGGAATCCCAAAATTTATCCATCATTGATATACTGTTTAGAAGGTTTCCAGAAATATTGTAACTATTCCTTTATCATAAATTATGTAAAACGAGCTAAAACATCAACAAATAGGTTGACAATGGCAGTAAATATCGCCAAACACACCAAAAGTCTCTTAACTAGCCACATAAATGGTCACACTGTCTAAGGAATTGCTCTATTAACATATTGTATTGATAACTACGGGGTTAAAATCTGGATGGGTTTACTGAGTTTTTCCTAAAATATTTTTACACTCATCCTCCACGCAAATGCTTGTACTGTTCCTATAAATCATATCTTACTCATCCCCTACCCCGCTAATATAAATATTCAGATAGCCTGAACTGGTAGTAAGATGCGGTGAACAGTGCATACAAAAAAACAACTTAGTAAAACCCTTTTTATTTTTGAGTATAACTAGACAAATTATTCTATTACTAACCAATTTAGCCTTTAGTTTGATTCTTAATCTCGATCGACACAAGCTTCTTTACTTATAACAGGGTCTCGGGCTCGATAACGTAGATAAAATGTTCATTGGTGAAATTAGAATTGAGTAAAGTTAGTCTATAAGTAATATGAGAATCATTTGGTTAAACCAGCGCACTTTTTATGTGCACCGCATATTACTACCCGTTAGAACTATCCACATATTTACATATTATGTACAAGTTGGGAAGAAGGTGGAACTGATAGGAAATATAACAATATTTGCGTGGAGTTAAAGCGGGTAACCAATAAGGCAAAAGCACCCTCAGCATGTCCAAGCAGGATCATAACCCCGATCTTCGTCTCACGGGAAATCCACTTTATTGCGAGAGTGACGCTTCAGAACTTACGGCCACCGATGTGAGTAGGTAATTGTATATTATACATCTCAAGTAATAAAAAAAAGGTCACTAACCAGTCCTGTTATTTCCTATTAATTATTTTGTTATATAAATCTAAAAATTGATTCGCTGAAAGTCTCTAATTAAATTGCTTTTGACGAGTTTCAAAAAGTTTCAACTACAAGCTAAGAGTGAACCTTTCCAGTAAAAAAGAATTATTGGTATTGTGAAACGCATTGTTTGGCATAATTGGTGTCGATTGGAAACAAACTGAAACTAAATAACAGTACTCGTCATTTAAACTGCGGGCATTGTTTGTTAATTTTTTTTCCTTTTCTATGATTCATTTACTAACGGATTTAATAACTTTTAACGTTATTTGATTTATATAAGCTAATCAGCGTAGAAAGAATAAACAGCTGTTATTTTACAGATTAATGAGTTTCAGTGAATATATATTTCTAAATTGATGTTATTTGTTTAAAATACACATTAGATAATCCAATCTAATATACAGGGTGACCGGAAAGTCACTATCTGATTTTAAACGGCTATAATTTTACTAACAATGGATAGATTTACACAAAGTAAGAAGTGTTCGGTTCGCAAGTCCATGAGAATCTTCGTGGCATACTAAATTTCCACGTACGCTCCTGCTTTGCTAACCAGTCGTTGTAAGAGTCGCGTTATGCCATCAATTGTCTTGTGAAGGACCTCCCGGGAAACATTTCCTGACACAGCATTGATACGTTCCTCTAATCCTTCCGGAGTGCGTGGCGCTGCTCGGTCACAAACGATAAGGGAAAAATGGGATGGGACGCCGTCCTGCTGGAAAATAGCATCCCATTGGAGGACGAGACCAATGACACGGTCTGAGGTCATGCCGCACCACACCACGTTTGGTAGATTTGGCACTTTCTCAATAGTTTTTTCTGCCAAATAGCGACAGTTGTGTCGATTTATTATAACACTGGAGAGGAAAACTGCCTCATAGTTCCAAACAGCGTTATTAACCAGAGCCGCGCCAAGAAAGATTTATTTCTTCATATTCCATGCGCTTATCACAGTCATCTACGGATGATTCCTGTACGTAATGAGGTTTCCTGATCATAAAGTTCAGATCTTTCTTCAACGCTGTAGGCACCGTGTATCCGGAGAGTTCGCACTCGTCAAAAGCCTGACGTGTTGCTTTACCAGGGTTGCGCGTGAACATTTCTATCACTGCCGCAACAATCTCCGGGGCTCGCACTGTCGACGGTCGTCCGCTTTTCTTGCATCTGCAGCCAACCGAGTTGTCACTAGTTTTCTGTGGCGATTTCCAATCGTGCTGGTATGGAGTGTAGCATGTTGACCATGAACACCTCGCCAGCATCGCTGCACAAGGACGACAGATTCTCAAACTTCAAAACTTGAAGCTATCTAGGCGTGATCCTCCAAAGACAGTTTGTCCGCCAGTTTTATCCCTCACGGTAGATGTCCTGCTAATAGAAGATTTTCTCAGAGATCTTAGAACTTAGGAAAAAAATATTTTTGCCAATCGACCAATAATTTACAAAACTACGGTCATTTCAAATCAGATAGCGACTTCCCACCCACCCTGTATATTCATACTGTATATAACATAGTATATTTATACAAAAATTAATATATATGCGTGTATTATCTAACGTTCACTTACCAAACAAATACCATAAATCCACAGTGGATATGATATAGACCCTATATAGTATATTAAAAAGTATATCCACTTTGGTTGATTAAAAATCCAGAACAAATATTTTTCCATAGTTGAAATACTCAATGTAAAGATTTTAAACCCATATCAGCTCCCAAATTACAAACTAATTTAATATAGGTCAGTAGTTTAATATTATGAGCCCTGATAATAGATAATTACACTGGGATATAATGACAAACCCTACTATAAATAGTAGATACCTTTGTCATTATCATACGGAATCGATCCAGGATTTTCTAGACTAGCTCTAATTAATACAGGATGAGAAGGGTGTATTTGATTTAAATGCAGTAGGGGATGCAGGGAAAGGATGGCACACTACTCTATATGAGAACAAGCCCACCAACGCCTTGTGCGTCGTGTCGGGATTAAAACCCTTTATCCCGGATAAAAGCCAAGAGCCCTTCTTACAGCTCCTTGAAAGCATTCAGAGTAAGGAACGCAATCCTGTACGAGGCATTAGAATTCCATCACGACGGAGATTGTTTGTTTCAGAGAGAAGTATTTCATGCAGAAATGCGAGGTATTTTCAAGAGTCGGTGTCTACCAGCGCGCTTAACTCATGACCTTCTGTTAGAGTGCGTCTTTTTAGTTTATCTTAATAGTTCAGGAATTTACTGTTCACTTTCTGAACACAACGTAATGTTAACGCAGCATATATAAAAGAAAAATGGTAGGAAATACATGTTAGAAAATGTAAACACAAATTTTTTTTTCAGGTCGAAATTGATTAAATTTTGATAAAGTTCATCCAGCGTAGGAGTGGTGGTAACTGACAGCTAACAAAAGATTTTTATTGCAAACCTTAATTGAAAGTCACTAATGTTAACCTATTTGGACTATTTATTATTTTTATAAATAATACTATATTATCAATCAAAAGGGTAATGAACGTTTATAATGATACTTCCCTAAGGATTTATCTATAACTGGCTTTCTCGTAACTAATTGAAAGAACAAAAAAATATTAATAAAGCTCTAATTCTCTCTGTTTCGTGGTTGTGGCAACAACTAGATATTATAGTACATGAAATAATAGCAACAATTACAATATAACTCAGAGAAAGAAACATACAAGATATTATAGTACATGAAATAATAGCAACAATTACAATATAACTCAGAGAAAGAAACATACAAGATATTAGTTTTAAAATAAAACGTTTTCACTTCATAAACACATGCGCGTGAACACAAGCGAAAACGGTTTGTATGACGTCATCAACAACCCGATTTCATCCAGATCGCCATTTTAATTTGTGAAGAGAAGGCAGACATTTGCAGTTCTCGTTTATAAAGCACTTATTTTTGAGTGAACTACAGACGCCACTTCCACAAAAAAGATATATCGAAAGGTTTATTTTCTTAAGTTCATATTTAAATAATGTATAAATGCTGTAAAGAAAAAAATAAATAAAAATCAAATTGTTTCTTGTGAAAGTTTTGATTATCAAACGTAACAGCAACTCAAAGTAATTATGGTTTTTCAGATGCTAGGCGAATGGATACATGAGAGTAGTTTTGTTAACTTTTGCTAGCTGTCAGTTCCTACTATTCATACGTTGGGTAGCTTATATATTATTTTACAGCTATTGATAGGTTTAGTATAGATTAAAAGTGTCAGATAAATATCACATGACTTGACTTAGTAATGAAAACATATTAGTTCCTGAAGATCAGTATTTTTAATTCAAAATAAGGCTGCTAGTAAAATAAAACAAGATCTAATATCTTTCTCAGAACTGTACGATTCTATTAAAATAAAAGTAACAATTTGCAAAGGATGATTACCAAATACATTTTAATGAAACAGCTTAGTTTAAAATCAATTCATTTGTTTATATTTGGATAAGTTTGTTCAAAGTTCTCCAGAAAAAAAAAGTTCAAATGAAAACTTTTTTTCTAGCACTGTAAAATATTTAAATTAATAAATAAATTTAATTGATGTAACCATTACATTAGAGTTGAGAAACTTTATAATCTATTTGGTTGTGAGTGTGCTGATGAAACGTCTACATGCCTATCAACTACTTCGACAGCCGCTTCAGTGATCGAATGGTCTAAGGCGTCACTCTTTGTGTTAGATTGGCTTGCTGATGATGGGGATATAGGGGCTAGAATCCCAGTCGGGTGTACTGAGGTAGTTTTCCTGAATAGTTTCCCACTCTCCTTCCACGAAAATGAGGGTGATTCCTTCCTCATCCCTACCCCATTATATTCATTATCATATAAGCGTTTAACCTGAACAGGTAGTAGGACACGGCGATAAAAAAACTACTTCTACCATCTTTAAGTGCTCACTAGTTAATTGTTATTGACCATTTGTTTATAACATCACTGCAACCTATTCATTTACTCGTTTATCAAATGTTCTCGTACCATGTGAAAACATAAATATTCGACCCACTGAGATTCGAAATAGAGATTGGCATAGGAGGTAGATCATCTTGAGAGCTAGACAACTTATAACTAATGGCAATCAAGTCAGAAAATTAAAATAGATTAAATGGAAAAGCTATTATATTTGAATGTTACGGCTATAGCCATGTTTAATTATCATATGCGTGGAGAATGATTGAACGGGTTGATTCCTGAATAACTCAGCGGGTAAAGCAAATTTACGTACTGAGCCAAAGGTACAGGGTTCAATTCTCATGTATAGGTATCATTTTTCAATTTAACGAATATGAAGATTAAGCTAAAGGTCCCGTAATAAATTCCCGGTATGGCTGAAAAGTTTATCATCATTAACATTTGAGCTTCCCTTTTCACAGTGAAGATTCGATGGCCATGGGACTGGGTGATATTTGTTTTATATTTACATTTTTAAGTCGTGTGATAACTGATGAAAAAAATCAGTTAGATAAAATAGTTCAAGGTCAATTTTCCTAGTAATAATTATAATAATTGCACTAACCGGTGGTTGACACTATACTCGCATGCAGTTGATCGCCGTTGACGAAGAGGTTGGGGGCAAGAATCTTGGTCCGGTGCACTGGGGGAGGTTTATCACAATATATTCAAACTTGAGTTTTTATTTATTATATTCACACTCATTCGGGTTAATTTCTTTTTTAATACTCTTCGCGTTGAATATAACCGGTTTCCCACACAACACAATAGTAATTAATAATGGCTCACAAATATTATGAAATATGAAAACTTATGGCAGTATTGCATAGAAATTTGACTGAATAGATAAAAATACATTTAATAGAAAATCAGTCTTAGTGTGAATCCAAATATTCAAGCTAGGTTCAGGCACATTATTTTTGTGTCCAGCCCTGACACTCCGTGTATAAAATAAAATATTTATAGTTAAATTCAATATAATATTTTTATTGACGTCATTGTTTGTTTTAACTATTTTTTATTAAAAAAATAAAGTTTATAAAAAAAATTAAAAAATCAAATAATGACAACATGAATATTAGTTCACTAAAATATTTTGAAGTTTTATACAGAACCCTGTGTTTGAAACTTCTCAGACCAAGCAAAAGTTTGCTCCTCGCTAAGTTGGGAGGTAAACTCGGCGATATAAAGACTCATAACAAGAGATTGGAGCAATTTTTTTTGTCGAGGTGAGGCTTTGGGCAAAGCACCCTGGGACTCTTTCAACGCATGACACCTATTGCCATTCTTTATCCTCTAAAGCCCCCAGGAATTTGACCTGAATCAGATTCCAATCGATTCCACTGCGGCCCATACTAGACTTTTATTCCTTGGCACAATCGTGTGATCATGCGAAAACTCAGAAACATTTGAAATAGTTGGTGTATTAGGAGATTCTCTGGTTTGAATTCTGGTGTGATACGTCAAGTAAGTGTAGGCAAATCAAGGGTGATTTGATGCCCCATATGCCTAAAATATAGGTGTGTGATATTTATTTTAATTTGCAGATAAATAAAGAAAAAGGCGCTATTTAAAAGTTTTGTTTTAATGTTATAGTAGTTTATTACTTTATAGAACATTAAATAAAATATAATAGCTTTATTTGGTTAGGTTGATTTTGTAACGTTATTTGCCACCCTACCATTTATTTTCCTATATTTTTCCCAAGCTTTGTAAATAGTTTCAAGTTTATTTTCGTTTGAAACACGCTGTGTCGCCGGCGTGACAAATAATACTATTTACATCCATTTAAATAAATTAAAAGGACAGAATATAGAACATCTAACACTGTTTTAAATAATTTAAACAATTAATTTTGACATAAGGAAGAACACTTACCATTTATTAAACATATTAATTTCCTTCCAAGAGGTCTGTTGACTCTTCT
>CABFWB010001151.1:0-18096 GCA_902151455.1 Timema bartmani | reverse complement strand
ATATACATATTTGTAATGCTAAGTAATTTCATATCTCAAATAGTTTCGGAGCTATTATAAAAAATGTTAATTTACGCATCAGACCGGAGCCCTTAAAGCCATTTTGCCGAAATATTGAGAGTAGCCATTTTGTTTGGAATATTTATTAATGTTCATAAATGAAATTTAATCAAAATCGTTAGAGCCGATTTTGAGAAAATCGACTTTTTCTCTTTTTTCCCTTCAGTAAACTACCCCTAATTTTAGGGGTAGATATCCAATTCCAAAAACCCCTCGGGGCAACCCTATGAAAACCCTAGATATCAAGTTTCAGCTCAATCGGTAAAATAGTTTAGGCTCTAGTTGGAGGTACAGACAGACAGACGTAAATTCAAAAATCACTTTTTCGGATTCAGGAAGTCATGAAACGTCAAAATTCATCAAAATCTCGAGTTCGATTTTTTTGACGATCACCATACTTTCTCTACCTTTAAGATAGAGAGAAAGTAAAAAAGTCATTGACTTATTTTATCTTTTGACGACTAGGTAGTTGAAAATAACTATTTTGTTTCGTTTTACCACAAGACTTGATAAATAGCTGTTTGATTTGAGTAATTTGGACATAACAAATTAAGTATATATTCATAAACTATTCTTTAAATCTGGGATAAATGTTAAACACTGAATTCACAATCCAGTTAAATACTTATGCAACAATTTAGAATAACCTGTAACCATTCAAGAAAATTGCTATGGAATTTCAATTTTTTAACGCAATAAGGTAGTGCTTCACTAGGTTCACACGAAGAAGACTATTCACTGCGGAAAATGTATCTTAATGTATGATGTTGACATTTTAAATGTCAAACATAATAACTAGTTCTTTATAAACAGTTTAGACCCAATTAAAATAATTACTCTCAAATCTATACCTTAAAAGATGATTAGAGCATGTTTATGTTTGACCAAATTTGATTGAAACAATATACCCTTAGATTTTCTTATATCATTTAGAAAAAAAATCTTACGTCATGAGTTAGAAAATTGCTATAATTGTATTTATATGGATTTATAATAATATTTAGGGTGACGAACATGACTAATTAACCCTTTTCAAATGTGCCCACAGTTGTTATTTTAAACTATAAACACCTTTGACTAACCTCGAAAATTATAAATAGCTATTTATAAAATTATGAGCCATAGAGAGAAAGTCAAAAATACAAACAAAAAATGTGTGTAAACAATTTGGTCAGTACATATCTATTGGTATGTATATAAATATACATATACATATACATATCTATTGGTGTGTATATAAATATACATATACATATCTATTGGTGTGTATATAAATATACATATACATATACATATCTATTGGTGTGTATATAAATATACATATATGTATATACATATGTAAATACATAGATTATAAAATCATATATGCTCTCTTTCTGACAAACATGATCACATACGTTTTAGCTTTCTCTACCTCATACACACACACTTAATGCACACAACATATAATATAATATTCCTTTTTACTAAACAACAGGGAAAGGTTAGAAATAGGTAGGTAAAACTCCCAATGACATCAATGTTGAATTTGATTACAAATTTGTTACTTTAGTCCTATAATATTAGGGTGGTCTGAACGGATAGCGTGCCTGCCTACCCGATAAACAAGGTCTATAATAAGGCTGATTTTACATTATTCAGGATTAAGCTATTGGAGAGAGAAAATAAGGGAATAATAAACATGCCTGGAAAATATTAAATTATATATTATACTTTATTCGAATCAGTGAGCAGGATGGATAAGGTGTCAGCCTTGTCTGGTATGATTTGCCGTTAGCAAAAAAGTTTGGGTTCAAATCCTGGTCAGCTGTACTAAGGGTGATTTTTTTACTCTCCCTCAGTGTAAATGCTGGTACATACCATCAACATTCTTCCTTCATCATTCCTACATAGTTAGTATAAACATGTGGATAGCCAGGGTGGGATGCAGTGCACAAAAAACTACACATAAAGAAATTTAAAATTAGAATATTCAACAAAATAACACAACACCAAATGGTGAATAATTTTACGAGTAAAATATCGTTGTATTTAATTACGAATTATTGTATAGCTTTTCTCACTAAATGGGAGCTAAACTTTTTATTTTTGTTACGGTATAAATGTATATGAGGAATGTTATAGATCATGTGTGTATCAATAATATGAGTTAACACTTCTACTACCATATTAAAAAATAAATGATGAATGCATTTTAAAGTAAACTTTCTGACCCGACTGATTATAACAGCACATGACTTGTAAACTAACTTTAATCTATAACAGACACAACATCCTGCCCCCGGCCGTTAATTCATCACTGAGAAAGGTGAAACCCGCATTTCACCAATGATACCATTTTCAGCCATGCCAGGAATCGAACCCTATACCCATACGCTACTGAGTTAAGGCGTCGGTAGCTATTACAAAAATACCTATTATAAAACGTTCATACAAATAACCAGTGTGAGGAATGTGTGTGTCACAAAGTAGATCTCTCCATCGATGGTCCAACGTTCGAATCCATGTCCTCCGTCGATTGAACTGGGAAGGTGCAGCCGGCAATCTAGAGGTGCGTCCTCTGGGCGTCGGCGTCGAAAGTAGGGATGCTTCCTCAAGCGCTCTCTGATGAAACTTCCCCCGATGTATGGGTGTGGGGACGATTCCTTGTGGTTCATGGTTGGCTGTGGCACATCGGCGTTCTTCCGTTTATTGGAGGAGACACTACTTGCTGGACACAGGAATGCAGACCTCCTTGGTAGTTATTTCCACACCCATCTCGATATTTGGTGACTGTTGCGAGTGTTTTCTCAGAGGATAGATTAATGTGATGCATTATTTGTTTCTATTCCAACGTGTTACATTTACACATAAGTTAGCAAAAATTGACAGATTCACTTAAAATGGAGTGCTAGTGAGCGTGAGCTTAGGGCAGTATTTTCGAAGTTTTATAGCATAAACATTTATTTGGCCAAACTAAATCAAATTTGTCTTCTATAGACTCATAGAGCTTAGTTTTCCGCACATGCTCATCTCAACAGTTCTTTAATATCTATCAAGGGTGTCCTGGAATTTAGTGACAACTTTTTCTCTGCATTTAAAATTTTTGTCACCAAATGCCGCTATACTCATGAGAGATATTCAAGAACTCTTGAGATTAGCATGTGCAGAAAGCTAAACTCTATGTTTCTATAGAAGAAATATTTGATTTATTTTGGCCAAAAAATGTTTATGCTATAAAAACTGCAAAATTAATGCACTAAACTGGTTCTCACTAGCACCCCACCTTAATGTAACAACATTAAATGGCAATGAATAATTTAATTTAATATCATATTTATTATAGTATAATGTTCTGAAGGTTGTGTTCCACCGGTAACTCTGGCTAATCGAAGCAGTCCTTTCAAATTACCCTTAAAGCAGTTCAAGAGAGCTGTGAATTGTTTACAACATTTTATTTATTTTTGTTGGGAAACCATTTGTACGTTTTTGATCGACGAGCCCTAGTTTTAAATAATATTTATCAGGAACATTACTCTTTCTCACTGCGATAAAAACAACTTTATCTTATTTATTGAAGTTTATTGATACTTAAATAATAAATGATTGAAAATGCATGTCGTGGGCCCACAATCAAGCTATACCGACCAAGTGGCCGCTCCTATTAGCTTTGATAGTGCCAAAGTTTGCTAATAGAGGGTGTCATGTTGTCAGCGCAATGAACACTCCAGGCGTTGATCAAAAGTTTTCTATACTGGAGCTGATACTTGTTTATTCAAGTAGCTCCTCATTTGTCCTCACGAGGCTGTATTTGACTCCGTTCCAGAACCACTGCTTCACAGATAAATTCTGGAAGCACCAGAGATCGAAACCAGAACCTCTAGATCTGTAGCAAGGAATTCTGACCAGTATATTACAGAGACGGTCAAAAAATAGTTTAAACTTCAAATTATATCATGGTAACTGTAACTAAATTATTAGAGAAGCTCACTAACAATGTTTATTCTAGAACAAAAATTTTCAGTCAAGAAATTACAAATGTTTTATCTTAGTTTAAATAGTTTATTGGAACATATGTAAAAAAATGTTCATTTTGGGATGGTTTTTGTTAGGGAAGGAAAACTTTTACTAACAGCATAGGCAAGATATATATACATTCTAAAGACCTTGTTGTTAATTATTTAAAGTTTATAATAATATTTGGTGTATTTTATAATTTTAATTTTGAGCCATATAATGTATAGGCGTAGCAGTCAAATATAAAATAAGTTGAATAGCTTATTTATGTTAGAATATCATTATCTATTCGAATTATATATTATAAAAAATATCATTTAAATTAGTGTGACTTTGTTTGGCAAGTAACCGGCACCGCATCTAGTTAGGTTATATAAATTAAACATATGAATATATTTTTTAAATTTCGTCTTCCTTCTCTCATAGTTTCAGGATAAGGTCTGACATCGCGTCTTTGCGTGTGTGTGCAAATATCACGAGATTGAAGTAATACTACCCTGTAGTCTTAAAGTTAGGACTGCATGTACTATGCTCGCGTGACTCTGACTATTACATACTTAGGTGACCTGGTTTCACTAACAGACTTCAGGGCATGGTTAAGACTTTCCAGTTGTTTTTTTTGTGCTCACAGTAAGGCTGCCGACCTTCTGTCTCCGAAGTGCTGTCCAAACAATCAGGAAGGTATGAAAAAGGTTACATATTCGATGCAGGCCTAATATAACCTATTGGACCATTTCAGTGCAAACCTGTTCTCTTTATTGTTTCTTGACATTTGTTATATATAGTAAAATAAAGAAAATTGACTACACTAATGTGCTAGGACTAATATTAGCTTTAACTAAATTACTATAAAAACAAACAAAATATATAATATATTAAAAAAATACCAAGAATAATGTCTCATAAGAAAATCTTTATAATGTGTTAATATATTTTCTTTTGAACCATGGCTGAGCTCTGAAAAACTTATAGTTTTGATATTTGTTAAGTTAGTGTAAAGTATAATAAAACTGAACCCATCAAATTTCCCCCGATACATGTAAATGTGGCAAAAGGCCTAGCAACTAGTAATAACTAAATTGTATATTTTTTAATCTAAATTGAAATTTATTCACCTTGCCATTAGCTTTGTTATAATTAACCCCGTTTTACACCCCATTTACCCTGAAAGGTACCTTGAACGATTATATTATGTCTCAATATTATAAGCTATACCATAGTATAACCCGTCAACGTAAGCTTGCTACCTTTCATGGTGGACACATTTTTTTCAGCCTAAACAATTAAGACACAAGTAGTCCAACAGAAAATTTCTAGGAACCCGAACTGGTTCTTAATTGAACCGATGTGCCGAAGAATCGTCCCAAGCCATCTCTATAGCAAACACATCTCCCGCTATTCCTTAGAAATCAACGCGAAAGTGCAGAAAATATCTCACAGCACACCCTCAAAATCTTCATCTACATGTTGATTTATCACTTTTAGTTATGAATCGTGTGATTGCGCTCTGTGATGGGAGTGATATTTTAGTGAATACTTCCAATCAACTGTAATATATTATTTCCATACGTGATCTCACTAACCTAGATAATGAGATGATATTCGTAAATTCAACCTAAATAGTTGAGTGAATACCTTCAATCAACTGAAACACATCATTTCCGTACGTGTTTTCATTCAAATAGATAAAGAGAGTCTGTTTAATCTCGACATAAAACACACACACGCACATATACACACGCTGCTCGAAATCAATTTAAAGTCCTTAATTTGATTTTACCATTTAAAGGAGTGAATTGAATTAGGTCCCTTAAAATGATAGTGGAACACGTGCCAGAAACCACTAAACTAGGGGACTTAGTCGCAATATTGGTAATTAGTTAAAGGGTAAGTTACTCATCCTGGAACGGTTGGTCTTGTAGTTGTCATTCTGAATGTCAGCCTATCTCAATGATTCAATCTCAGAAAAATATAATATACCCCAAACCCCATTAATTGTTTTACATTCTTTCAAGGTTATAACTAGTGCACTATATTTAGAATTCCATATTCTAATTCTTTTCCTTTGGATTAAACACTGTATTTGCTTATATATAATCAGTAAGAAGAGAAAAATACGAAATGAAATCATATTCAGAGTATTCATGTTAAGTGAAAGAGCTAGCTATCGCTTATTTGTAATGTACACGACGATTTGAATGTAAATGAAAAAGTATTTACCCTCCGCCTACAATAAAAGGTAGCAAGCTTACTCTTCTTGGTTTCACTAGGTTTAAGATTATAGGGTGAAGTCGCATATGTTATGTGCGTTTTATCAATAATGTGGTGCTACAACCTGTATATTCCTTGTGGAACTACTCCAGGAAGCTATATTGTCATGTAAATAACCGTTACCAGGCCCCTTTGCTTGGTGGCTGTCAAGTTGTGTAGTCAATTGTGTTATCGTCCTTTCCAAATATATTTTACATTCGAAGCTAAGACATTTTCTCAGATTCAGTTTACTGTCATCTAGAAGTATATACTAAAAAAAAAAGGCTATTATTTTATTTAGTTAGCTTATATGAAAAATGTGGTAAGTAGGGGCTGAAGCTATCCCAAACTTTCCAAGTCGACTATTATAAGGAGGCAATGGTTTGCCAAATATGGGAATCCCCTTATACGGAACTCATTATCATGTCACATTTATAGCTTCTTACTAAAACAAAAATTACTGATGGATCCAAAGAATAAATAGGACTCTGAAAATATGACATTGGTAGTAGAGTCGACGAAGAAAACTAACTTAAGTGCAACCAGCGTGGTAAGACCTTTCAGAGTTAAAAAAAAAAGATTAAGAAAATGAAAACATGTTTTTGATGTTGACCTTTTACTATATATTTTAGTATTATTTTAAATATATATTAATACTATTTATCAAGACTGAAAGCTGCAGATAAAATGACTTGACGTATTGATATATTAAAGTCGTTTTAGTAAATTTTGTTACTGTCAAAAACTGAAAATGGCTGTATTATTATCCTAACTACATTTAAAGCTTAGAGCGTGTGCTTCATATATAAACAATATGATAATTATATCATACAACCATAGTGGTTGAGACAAGCTAAAGCTTAAATTATTCTCTAAATATAGATTTTGGCTGTCGTCGACGGATGTCAGAGGTCATAAACTCACCAATAAAATAACTCACCACTAAGTTCTGCAGCACTTCCACGCCAGTGAAAAAGAGGTATATTTATTGTTGGGTGTATAAAAGGGGCAGTGCGGGCTTTTAGCCATTTCCTCAGAAGTTTAGCTCACTCTAAATTATGATGCTATTTTAGAACTTCATGAGAGCTCCGGTGTGTAAAGAGGTAGAATGTGGAGGTACGTACACAATGATGAATTTATAAATCTGTTATCCTGTTTGGTTAGTCCAGTACACGTTCAGATTATAATATTAGCCAATGTGCCCGCGTTTTATAAATTTAAGCTTAATACACATTTAATCAGAAAAACCACTAACTTCATAGCACACATATTATGATTGAAATTTTGACAAACCTCCGATTATTAAAAAGATTAAAAATACAACTGTGTTAAAAGAAGGGTGAGTCTAGTATAAAATTTAGAAATAGTGACTAGTTAAAAAAAAGTTTCGGAAGCAAAAATTCCTCATTTAGGCCAAGTAGGTTTAGCTTTATGTGCTATTATTTATTACAAAGATAGCGTATAATCCGAACGGGTAGTAAGACGCGGTGCTAAATAATAATAATATTACAAAGATCATTTTGTTTTTAATGATCAAACTGGATAAATAAATGCTTTTTTAATTATCTATGATTCAACAAATTATTTTGAATATTTTAAGCACGTTTGTATATATATATATATTTGGAATTATAGATCTTATTTAAATATTTGCGTATTTGTCCTACACATTTTTATTTTACATTTTAGCATTTCAATTGCTATCTTCTATCCCTTGCGCAAAATCTGGTAACCGCTTCGATAGAAGTTGTAAAAGCCTTATTATATATGGTTTTAATTAAAGTGTCTATTACGGGGTCATTCATAAACCACGTAACATATTTTCTTACAATTTTTGACCCCCACCCCCTTAGCCCCCATGAAACACCGTGTAGATATTTAGTCTGATCCCCTCACCCCGCAACATTTCTTCGTAACTTTTCACATCAAGATTAAATGTCATTATTTCATAAGGAAGCTTCTGTGACACTAAAAGAGGGACTCAGATTTAATACTATTCCGAATCGGAAGTTATTTGTAAGTCTGTTTATTAACATTATAAAGTTTAATATCTGTGTTACGTAACACTAACTCCCATGTAACATCACGTAGACATTTAGAGTTCCTCCCTCCCTCTCCACAGCAGCGTTACGTGGTTTATGGATGACCCCTAAGATCTACACTAATATTTTATTATTAGTTTTAGTTTCTTATAAAAATAAAGTATTTTAATCGTGAACATTTTAGACTTTTTGTTAATGATGGATCTTGACATTTTAAGTGTTCCCGAGCTCAAGAAATTGTGTTTTAAAGTCCTGTCAATCCCCATGTTTGTCGGTATGTCTTTACCTGGCGCTATAGCCGAAACGGTTTGATGGGTTTCGTTCAAACTTGATATTTAGATGTTGAATGAAAAATGTTATTTTAATTGTTAGGGTTTAAAGGCCCATCGACACATTGAGGTCATTAGGGCAACTATTTTAATTATATCTCTAAAATTAAGTGCTTGGTTACTAATGACTGTCTAAAAATTTTCTAAATAAAAAAAATTGATATCCTGCGAAAGTTTTACACGATAAACAGCACTATACTCTTTTTTAGGAGAGTAATTCCTTCAAGGGTAGTTTACTCAAGACTGATTTAAAATAAAATTGATTTGATAGAAAAATATCTTAATTAATTTCTTCAAAAATGGATATTTAAGGGAGGTTTGTTTTTTAATAAATAAAATTGCATAACTACGTGTTTTTTGGAGAAAATTTCATTTAAAAGTAGCCTACTGATAGTGAGTTTTTGAAATTTTGTTCTCAGTCTTTTTTGTAGAACATTTTATTTAACGGTAGTTTTTGAAAATTTTGTTTCAAAATACAATAGACCAGACTAGAAAGAAAATATAATTTTTTATTGGTAAGTTTTAACAGCAAGTTAATCGTCGACTTATTCAAATGGGTAATAATTGGTAGTTAACTTTGAGAAAATACACTCACATTATCTTGATGACTCTCTGCAAGTACCCCCACCGCGATTTGAACTTTGACCTTCCCTCCACCAAGCATATGTTTTTATAACTTAACGCCTTAGATTGTGTAACCATTGTTGCAGGCCTCATTATTAGAACTTATACTTAAAGGGATATGTTAAGCACAGCTTTACCTTGCAACTGCTCAGAAAGCATTTGTAGCTTTCTTGGAAAGTGCTAAAATAACCTTCACGATAATTAACAATTAACATAAAAAATCAATCGTAACTAAATCATTCTCAAACATCATTGTCAATAACTCAACCATACGTAATATTTTGTAAGAAATCTTTACATAAAAAAATGTGTTCAAACCTCCTTAAGGTGTACGCCCGTGACGTTTGACTCTAGAGTCGTCCTGCAGATGGCAGGACGGTAGACTGATGCCCCTGATGCTCTCATCTGTTCATTGATCCGGCAGTATGTGGGTGAGACCCCACCCACTTTCCCTTCCGCCCCACTGCTACCAACTTTTCACGCGTCTCTTCCCTATCCTCCTGTCTTAGTCGCTATCTTCTGCTCGCAGTGCTACCAACGGAATGAATGAGTCAATGTTATTATGGAATAATCACGTTTAACTAATTTTTATTCAACGTTTGTAGACAATGTAAGGGTAACTAGGCTTAGTATTGTAAACCCAACAATTCTGAAAAGATAAGAAACTATTTACAATATATTGGCTATAGTCATATTTATTGATAATTATTGTATTCAGAATATAGTTAAAAACGGCCTTGATTAAATATCTAGAAACGTTTATGCTTATGATTTCGCTATAGTACACATAAGTTATTGCTTTGCCTCTGTAAAAATAGTTTTCTTAAAACTGGATCCATCATAAATAATATATTTTAAATTTATTTTGTGAACTTATCTTATTAATATTATAAATGCGAAAGTTTGTGTGTTTGGATGTTTGTTACTCAATCACGCCAAAACTGCTGAACGGATTTGAATGAAACTTGGTAGGTAGGTAGAGTATGTCCTGGAATAACATATAGGACTATTCCAAACCTTTGATTTTACATTAATTTTACAAAACTAATGTTTAAACTTTTCGTCGGGTGAAGCCACGACGGGTAACAGCTAGTATTAAAATAATAACGTAAGCAACTATTTAATGTGACTTTGGCCATCAATAACATCAGTACTCTTGTGGCAACCACATCTAAAAATGTGAAAAACCTTGATTCAAATCATGGCGAGTTCAGGGTTCAGTTTTCCACTGATGCAAAAACGGGGTCCCAGCACATCAGAATCAAAAATAAAATAACTAGTCATCTTACCCAGGCGAAAAATCGGCCAAAGCAATTTTATAGCGGTTCTAAACTATAGAAATTATAATAAAACCCAGTGATAGTGATTTAATTTTTGTGCAAGTCTACAGCTCAGTAATTTTTTTAAGGTCTTCAATTATTTTTATGACACCAAAAAAAGCTTTCATGCATTCACTGATTAACGTAAATCATATAGCCTATAGGTCTAGTAATTTTTTTAATTGTTGGTGCTTTTTTTTGTCAACTCATCTTACGCGTTCGGGATGTCCACATATGAATTATTCACGCCAATGTCTTAGAGATGAGATAAGTTTAATTTAGAGGATGTGAAGGCCTACCTATATTTGCGTGGAGGAAGAGGTGAAAACAATTTAGAAAAAATAACCTCCAGTATACCCAACCAGGATTTTAACCCCAATATTTCCATCGTCAGAATTAGGCCTATAGACCATTCGACCACCGATTAGGGCTTATAGGTCTTGTTGAAATCAGCTTAGGAAATGTAATTCTAAACTTTATCTTTTTGAGTTTATTTTATGTTTTCTTACAAAATTAACACAATTTTCTAATTTTTTAAAAATCAATTTTTAATTGTTGCTTTGAATTTAACTGTAACTTTCCATTCCAACTATTTATTACCTATGTGTTGTACCATTATTTTATATTAATTTATTAAATCTTAGAATAATTTCAACGATCATATTTATTTACGTCTAATATAGCTCCCCACACCTTTACACTAAGGGCATTGGGAGAGTAAAGTTCGAATTTATAAGAGAAGTACCCGTATTTGCACGAAAAAAGGGGAGGGGGGGGGACCATTCAGGACCTCAGCACACACTGCTGGTATTCGAGCCCCAACCTTCCCCAACAGTGGTGAATCAGACAAGACGAGAATGATGCCTTTGTTTACATGCTCAATGGCATGGTTAATAATACGTGAGTTAGCATGTAAAATTTATTTTGAATCACGTATTAAATTTTATGAATAAACCAGATATATATACAGTGGAACTGTTCAAAATAACCTGGCTACCTCTTTGGGTAAAGTAAGTGTAGGTACTGTTTTTTTTTTATCACTGCGTCGTATTACTTGTTCAGGTTATACACATGTATGCTAACTAGCATTTTAGAGATAATCTACCCGCATTTGTGGAGAAGGAGAGTGTGAAACTATTTAGGAATAACAACCCTCAGTGGACATGACCGGGATTTGAACTTCAATCCCTCCATCATCAGCAGGCCAGTCTAAAACGAGAGTGACGCCTGAGACCGTTCGACCACTGAAGCGGGTATATGTGCTATACATATTATGCACGGTCAGTAAATCTGTGTGTATCGAAAAAAATCAAGCTTGTTTTAAAGGATGAAACGTTTTTCAAATACCATACCCCCTCCAGACAATTACAATAGTTGGCAACATGAAAGGAAACTTAATTTTGCTCTTAGCATTCTGTAATGTCAACACCACCAAGCCCTTCAGCTCAACTGCTCCACGCTCAACTTACACTCTGCTTTTCAAAAGATCTCTCGAACAAACACAACAACAAACCTTCAGATGTAGCAGTTGTGTACGTACACTGTATATCATACATTTCCTGGAATACTTTCTCAATAGTTGTGTATTTAAATATTTATTTTACTCAGGGCCAGGTTATTTAACGTGAACTCTCCAAACACAGAATATATAATATCAGATACCAACTTACAATCTATGGTCCCATTTTCATAGATAGTACAGTTTTAGAAAATATGAATATATTTTATTGCAGACAACATTGCTAACATTTTACTATTTTATAAATATTATTTAAAAAAGTATTTAAGATATATATATCTTAAATAATATATATATATAATAATATATATATATAATAATATATATATATATTAATATATATATATAATAATATATATATATATATATCTTAAATAATATATATATATATAAAATAATATATATATATATATATAAAAGTGACAGTTTCAGCTCACATGACTTGACGTGTGGATTTATTAAAATTGTTTTAGTAACTTTTCAAACTGTTAAATACTTTTTTTAGCACCGTGTCTTACTACCCATTCGAATTATACACTTATGTATTAATTACACCAGTGGATTAGGTATGAATAAGGTTGAATTTTAGAGTAAGTGTAATCGTATTTGCGTGTAGAAAGAGGCTGAGAAGCCATTTTGAAGGAAAAACCACCCAGCACATCTAACCGGGATCGAGCCACGATCTACCTACTATCGGCAGTATAGTCTATTGTGAGAATAGCACCTTAGACCATGCAGCCACCGAAGTGGGTTTAAATACTGTTCTTCCTACCAGAATACTACTATAACAAATTAGGGCACTATGTCTAATGCTACCTATACACCTGATCCCAGCGCCTAGATATTGACTAAAAGGATGGCAGGACGAAACCGTCTACAATATATCAAATTTATTGCTTAAAACCAGCTGGGTTCAAACTGGAGTCCCATTTGACTATGGTAAACCATTATCACCACCTATCGATGGGGATGGGTTGTAGTGTCCCAGGGTGTATTTGCGGTTCCGGGATAGCTGGGCGTTAGACACTAAATTCTTGATACAAACCTCGAGTCTTGAAGAGTATGAAGCTACGTTTATTTCTTATTAGAAATAATTAAAAATATTATAAGCTAGAGATCCATCTAAACCCGGGAACATGCTCCCGTAAAATGTATGGCTGCTTAAGCTACATCGCATTTGAACTATTGTGGTGAATCGAGAGTCTCACATCCCGGGTTTTATATGAGCTCCTTATGGAAGGATCTAGACTTGAAAATACACGGGAAAAAAGGTAATATGGTAGTTTATCTTAAGATATGTTGATTCAACGGCGTTGTTTGACTAGAGGATGGGTTTGAATTTAAATAGCCCGCAAGATAATTATAGTATTTTCGGCTTAAGCTGATTCAGATAATTACACTGGATGATGTCTTAGTTATTACACCTTACTTATATTAAGCTACATTTTAATATTTCATAAATTACATTTCACCTTCCTTTATATTATTAACAACCAATGATTATTAGGTGCTCCATCCTATATAATCAATATTATATAAGGTTATAACCAAGCGACAGGGCTACCTGAATTCTCAGTTCAACCATGGAGGTCGAAATCTGGTTCGAATCCTGACTGGCTGAATTGGAGATGTTATTCTACATTATGATTCTTAATGTGGTTTCTCTTCCCTCTCTACAGATTAATTTTCTTAAAATTCTCCTTCTTTAGGCTGTTTACTTGAACGACTCTAAGACACGTGGGCACGTTGAAAAGAACGTCAAGTCTCACATAGTGTGATTTGCTGGTGACGGGTAAGTTGAGCTTTAAATCTTGGCTCGATTTCCTAAATAGTTTACAACTCTGACTCACGCAAATGTGGATACATTTGTATACATTCTGACTTCCTCATCGCTACCCTGCGTGAATATGGAACAAACCTAAATGAGTAGTAAGACACGGTGCACAAAAATACATTTCTTATCACTAGCTCATTAGTGTAATTAATGTCAGATGACTGATATAGTAAGACGAGCATTACCAACAAAAACTGATTCCAAGATTGTTTAAATGTGCTCGTGGAACTTTAGATAATTTTTGGATGTAAAAATATAATAATAAATTTAAAAAAAACTCAGTTATAGTTTTGGTGAGGATTCTTCAGAACTCACTAATGATAAAGTGAAAGTTTATAAAGTGCCTAAAGAAAAGTTACCTAATAAATAGAACCATTGGGTTAAGATAATTTAATAACCAAAAAATCTTTCCATGCAAGCTTAAACCTACGATGCCAAAACTAACTTTTTTCTAAGGCCTCGAAAGCTTAATTAGACCTACTATTAAGCCTACATCACCATAAATCACCTTAAATTTGGTTTAGTGAAAACGCATTTTGTTTAAATATATGTTGAGAGATCAAAAACGCGCATGATTCTCCTATTTAATCTTAAGCTATACCAAATAGAATTGGAAAATACACAATGGATTTTCCAATTAATCAGCCATATCTTACAGTTGTCAAGATTACTGGAAATACTTTCACGAAACGTATTACTATGTCAAGTGGATGTTTTCCGTAGCTGATACTTTTGACAGATGGTGTATTTCTCGACCGTTTTAAAACACATAATGTGGCATATGCTTTATTAACGATTTTAAGAGAGTAAAATCTGAACAATGGTTGACAAATCAACTCGAGATGGGTGGATACGGGGACTAAATGTCAGGTTCATGTGTTCTGGTTTGCCGATGACGGGAGGTGGGGGTTAAGATCTTGGCCCAATATACTGTTTTTTTTCCTGAATGGTATCCTCATCTATATATGCAAATGTGGTAATATTGTTATATTATCTATAAATTATATCTTCCTTATCTATAACTAATTCATTTAATTACCATTTTTACAGCCCTAACGAATATTAAGATATTAATCAATTTTTTTTTTAAAGTTAACGTAGCTATCAAAATTGGGATATCACTTTTTATATTTGAGATTAAAATAGTTGTTTGAAAAAAAAAATTGGAATATAAAAATCGGGTTTCGAAAGTTGGTTTTAAATAAAAAGAATGCATTTAAAGCTGCAACCAATTTAGAACTAAACACTTCCTTAGGATTTCATTGTAATAGTCTACTATATTAACTAAGCTCATGCGGTTACATTGTATTCATTAGGTCACCATTTTGGGAAATTATTAGTTATACATACTCATAAGACGTAATAATGGATTGAAATATATTCATAGAAATTAAAACACTTCTTAAAGAGATACAATTTGCTAGAAATGAAAGTGTTGAAACAAAACAAAATGTTTAAAAAGTAGGTATAAGATAAACCAAATAAAAATAAAAATCAATTAAACTTGATCCATACAAACTTTACGTTTAATCAAATATACCCTTTAAAAAGATAATGTAGTTTCCTTTATTGTAGACAGCAACGATTATTTAATCATTTAAATCAGGCACTACGGAAAATTTGCTATTTTTATTAGAAAATATTTTGTGGTTACTTAAGAGTTTAGAAGATAATTATTCTAAATTATTTAAATGTAATATATACCTTTTGTAATAAAATATAGAACTAGAATTTTTATTTAGTAATGTTTAATGTTTTTATTTTGAGAAATTGATTTTAAATATATTTTGCAATAAGGTGAATGAGTGGCCAAATGGTATTCTGATCAAATCTATAGTAAGTCGTTTTTTCTTGAATTTGTTTCACATATTTATCTCCTATACTTTAAATAAACGAATAAAACTAGCTACGTTTATTTAAATAACACGTTTTAACGCGAGGACGTATGTTTCAACACTTAATGTGAACTTTTAGTTACTCTCACAACGTAAAAACAGAATCACCCACATTGGCAGGCACGTGTCTTAAAACGTCAGTCTCATGCAATCTCGTTTAACTTAAAAGGGGAGGTCTGGGTCGGAATCCCGGTCAGGTGTACTGAGTTTTTTTTTCCATACATATCTTCCCGCTATCCCTCCACACAAATGTGGGTACCTACAAGATAAGTGTAAATACGCGGATATCCCGGACAGGTATTAAGACGAGGAGTACAAGATAAAATAAGTTGTAATGTTGTGAAAGGTCCTTTCTTCAAGAAGTCGGTAAAAGGTCGCAGTCATCTCAAGATCCTCGCGATGCTCTAAGGCGACAATCCTTCAATACAAGTAATGGACCCAGAACCCTGGAGAACAAAAGCGATCCGAGACAAAGCCCATCTGCTTCAAGAGCTTTCATTTTGCCTATTCCCGTTGGATCCATTGATATCTCTAGGGCAAAACTCTCACATCTGCAACTGCTAGGTCGGAGTTTGACGCCTTGAGACCAGCGTTCCGAATATTAGTTCTTTTATTGGGAAATTTGACAGGTTAACCATTTCTGCTTCAGTTGAAGACTAAAATATTGTCTATATTGTGGGAGATGGGAGGAATGTCTTAAATACTTAATTACGGAGTAAGTAGTATAAACTACAGTAGAGGATAAAACAGGACACTAAAAGATTAGCGCGTGACAAGTTAACTATAGAGCCCCTGGTGACATGACCTGATCGAGCGAGACTCACCGTATGAAAGACCGATTATTATTGACCAAGAGTAGCGAGATTCTATTATAACTTGACCATTTTGCATTTTGTCTGTATGTCCTGATCTTTGTCACGCGATAACTGTCAATTGCGTGGACCAATTTTTAAAGGAATTAGATGTAGACTTTCTTTGAACTCAGCTAAAAAAAAGGTGTAATGTACATGGTTTTTAAATCTGCGAATGTATTTAAATATGGTGACCATTTAAAGGCTTATCGTTTAATAATATTACATATATTATTAATTAGTTTTATGTCACCTACTCATCAAGGAAAAATATCAATTTCAATACCAAGGAAAAAATATAGGATTTGTTTCAACTTGAAATCCAAAAAGACATATTTAGATTGAGACTGTAGTAACGATAATAACATGACATTACTATTAACATGACATAGTGTACCTGGCATTATTTATCAACATGTCTAATAGTGTTTTATGTGTAACAACTTTAGTACAGACAGTTAGTGGCTAAATGCATGCTGAGGAAACTGAATGACCTTGATGTGAGATGTCTAATTTTTATTTAGTGGAAAATCTTCAACCTGACTGCTTTGAATAGTATTAAATTTTGTCTAAATTTGTTCATAGCTATAGATCATTGTTTGATTTTAAAGTAAATTGTGAACATTTCTAGAAATTTAGAAAACTGATAGTTAATCTACACAAATTTAGAAACGACTGGTGAATTAACTACGTTTCTAGGTGTGGTACCTTCGTAAATATTAAAAATTCAAAATTCCTGAGAAAGATTTTAACAAAATTAATAAATACTTATATTGATTAACTATAAATATCATACTATTACGTTCCATCATAAAGTTCTGTTCACATATGAATAAATTAAGACTGTATTATTTTATAGTGGTCTTAAAATTTATTTTTTATAATAATCTTTGTAATATAATTAATTTATTTTCAGGATGAACACTATTTAAATACACATTATTTTGAAATTGATGACTTTTATTCGGGTCACACTGCTAGGGTCAACACGATAGACTTGTCATTAACTTTAACATGATAACTGTAAGAAGTGTCCTTCATTGTACTTTAATGTATTTTGAGCATTGGTATCAATTAATATGACTATCAGAGGGCATTTATCCTGGTACCGATTAATTATTACGGGCACAAGGTATTTACCCTGGTGCCGATTGATTAGTATCTCAAGACATCTACTCTGTTGTTAATTATTAGTAGAATAAAGCATTTACTCTGGTGTCAATTATTAGTAGCACAGTAAATTTACTCTGGTGCTAATTAATAGTGGCACAGGGCATTTACTTTAGTGCAGATTAATACTAGCATAAGGCATCCGAACTATTCGAGTTTTACTAGCATATAGCATTCAACCTATCCTGAGTCTTACTAGCATATGAT
>CABFWB010001150.1:113232-173786 GCA_902151455.1 Timema bartmani | reverse complement strand
AAAAAAAAAAAAAAAATGGTGGCTCCCCCTCATCATACAAAGAAACTTATTCAATTGTTTATTTTCTTATCTTTTGTATACAATTGATCCCCTTTTCTCATCAGCATCCAACCGAGTGCTTGTTGCCCCCTGTAAATATTTATCAGGAGTAATTAACACACTTCCTGAACAAACCGATTATATCAGAACACAACTCGTACATCATAGAACAAGAATACTAGAAGAGACAGCGTCCAGTCCCACGGCCGTCAAACCATCACTGTGAATGGCACTGTCTGTAATAGAGCCCTGGGACACTCAGTTCAATAGATAGGCGCGCTTTCAGTTGAGCTAGGAGGAATTATTAAACTATAGTTTCATTGATTGGTGGATGTGTTAAGTAAACAACCTGCCGGAGGGAGACACGAACAAAGTGGACTTCGAACAAGTCCTTATTTAGACTTCAAGGATCCTAATTTATGAGGACATAGCCTTAGCAGCACTACAACCTTTAAAAATTCTCAAATAAGAATAAACTTAGTCACAATAATGGTCTTGTAGCATAAAAAAAATTAACCATCCCTGATTATTTACCTTAGTCTAATTAAAAAACTTATAGACCCACATATTATATTAAATTTATTTTGTAAGTTAGAATTTGTGCGATTATACATTTTTTTTACAAAAATTATAATCCTACAAAATTGTTGTTTGTACTTATTTATGATTCATCCATGGATCTACTATATAAATTAAACTTAAAAATATTTCTTGTACAAATATTGATCTATAGTACTTGAAAAAAAGTCCTAAGTTTTCATTCAAACTCGACTCGAAGTGAAAAATGCCTACTCACACAGCCACATAAAAGCACAATTTTCTCTCTTTTGTCGGTATAAAAAAAATTCACTCGCAAATTCTCTCGCTCCAACTGTTAAATAAAATCCTTTCGCCTATTCTTTCTTAATCTATTAGAAAAATTGACTAATCTAAACAGACTGTTGGATCACAAAGTGTGATTATCATTTTATTAATAGCTATTTTTAGTTTAATATATACATATATGATTTCTATAAATATTATATAAATGATAATCACACTTTGTAATCTAGCATCCAACAGTCTCTCTGTATTTATATTAGTCGATTATTTATATATGCATAAACGCACACATATCGATGATCGAGGTTGTACGGATTTATGCTACTGCAATCTCACGATGTAACCATGTGTCATTCCAACCTTTCCTGTATTTTATTATTGTGGCTTGTGAGGGTGCTATGACACCCACGCTGTGGCCGCCTATGGATGTAACTAACATGTGTGAAATGTAAGCTTCCCCCTTTCACACAATATTTGGTCAGAATCAAGACCTAGCTAGTACACACTAACGTAAAGCGAATGACACATGGTAACTAAATTAAAAAGGTCAAATTAATCGTGCCTTTTACAAAACAGAGAACACAAAAGCAAGGTCACCTACAATTTGTGAACAAAGCAATGAAAACTCGTTTGTAAACACAGATAAGATGTGTTTATCATTTATTTGAAGTATTTAACGTGCACTTTCTGTACTGACTGATTATATCAGCACACGTCTTATAAACTAACTTACATCTAGAAGATACAACATCCAGACACCGGCCGTTAAGGTGGGAATGCAGGAAACGAGAGAAAAGGCCAGTGTTTTTGCAGCCTTTTTTTATCAAAATTATTTTTGGCCAAAATAAATAAAATATTTCTCCAGTAGAAGCAAAGAGTTTAATTTTTATTCACATGGTGATATCAACCGTTGTTGAATATCTGTCATGATCATAGCGGCATTAGATGACAACCTTTTTAAAGGAAGAGAAAAAGTTGTCATTAAATTCCAGGACACCCTTGACAGATATTCAACAACTGTTTATATCAACATGTGAAGAAAATTAAATTCTGTTTGTACTGGAGCAACATTTGATTTATTTTGACCAAAAAATGTTTTGGTATAAAAACTGTAAGAACTAAACTTATCTCGCGTCCCCTGTATCCCCACCTTAATCCATCACTGTGAAAGGGGAAACCCCACATTTAACTAAGTTAATGATATATTTTTCTGCCATGCCAGCTCGATGGACAGACACGCTACCGACTAAGCTAAGGTGTCGGACCAACACAAATAATAAAATATAGAAGCATGCAAACTGTGATAAAACTAAATCCGTATGAATGAATACCCTGTAAGGTAACAAGCTTACCTTGCTTGTTTCCACTATGGTGAAGATTATATGATAGGGCCATAGTGGAGTAAAGCTAAGCTATGACTCCAAGCTTTCATCGTTAAGGGGGTGTACATGGATATTATAAAAAAAACGAGAGGGAAGTAAAAAAATATCAAGCGTCTTAGGGGGGGTTAGTAGTATTAGTATTATGCAAGCGCATTTTTAGCCATTTTTAACCCCCCTCCCCTTGTAAGCAAAAATAAGCGAATGCTAAGACGCAATGATAAAAAATTAAAAATTCATGCACTTTATAAATTGCTGGTAATTATTAACATAGAGGTGTAAATTAATATAGCGAAATAATTGACAATTAACACTGGTATACAATGAATTTAAATTTATTGAACAGGTAAAATTAAAACAAGTTATAACATTATAAAAGCTTAGAATTTTAATTTGCTTTTAATTGAAGTTATAAAAAAAAGTATTATTAGTGAATACATGAATATTATATTTATAAAAAAATCCTAAACTCTATTTAATCCAATGACCAAGGTCCTTGAATCCACGTCTCAACACTTTCAATTATTATGTTTCTATTTGGGGGGATAATTCACTCAAGCTTCGGCTTACTTCTATTCTATAGGCTTCTCCACGTCTTCCTCGTTTAGCCACTCAGCATCTTCATTGCTGCCCGAAGTCCAAGCGGCTTGCGATGCACCCTTCCACAATTTTATCCGTCTTTCTCTGTCTTACGTGAGCATTGTTCTAACCCCCTATCCCCCTTGTCATCACAAATAAGCAAAGCTTGAACCCCCTCCCCCTAAGGTGCTTACGTAATAAGCTGTTTCAAAGCAAGGTCAGATTTTGTTTACGGTACTGGATTATATAACGTACGCTCAATGATGCCACGAGAGATCGAACCTTGGTCATCCAAGACTAAATTCTAATCTTGTCTCATTTACCATTATTACATAACAAATAATGGTGTGTGGGTTCTCGACTTTTCGTGGCTAAATTATTACTTTCGTGACTGGGTATCATGAAACACATTTATTGTTCCGTTAAGATCAATTAAATAGTTAAATGACTACTCTGGAAAACGTGGCCAACGATTTGTAAATGGCATGCCTACATTCTCAATGTGGGAACCTTAAGCTCTCAACTAAAAATGTCGATCCACTGGTTAAAAAAACACCTTTCTTGGCAGCTGAAAAAACAAATTAAATGACAATGCGTGTGGGCTGTGATACAGACGTCAAACGACAACTTGTAACTAAATATAGGGACCTTTTGTAAATGTTTATTAGTCTTAATTTATTTTACATCCATTACTGTTTCCAGCCTATGGCCTGGGTCAGTTTATTATTCAAGCCATAATTTTCCACTACCGGCTGGCTAGGCCTGTCGTAGCGTAATATGCCTTATACTCTATCTTAAGACTAGGACAGGAACACCATCCAATCCCCGGCCGTTAGTTTATCAATGTGAAAGGATAAAACCATATTGTCATCAATGATACATTTTAAGCTATGCCAGGAATCGAGCTCGGGATCCTTAGCTTGGTAGGCATATTAGTCTGCTATATATATATATATATTAGTCTTGCTATATATATATATATATTAGTCTGCTATATATATATTAGTCTGATATATATATATTAGTCTGCTATATATATATTAGTCTGCTATATATATATTAGTCTGCAATATATATATATTTAAATTTACTATAAGGTTTAAAGGCATTGCTACTTGAGGATTTAAAACTATTTCCACAGAAGAAAAATAACAAAGATTTCAAACCGTTATTACTTAGTGTTATTATTTATTATAAAGTTAAACTAATCGATAAACTTGTTAAATTGGGTTTTAAATTTTTTTTAAAATCTCCGTGCGTTTGTCTGTATTTATATATTTTAAATTTTTTTAGTACCGCACATTACTACCCGTTCGGGATGTTCGAATATTTACACTAAAAGTATTGGTAAAGTGGCATTCAGAGGAAAAGTATCCACACTTGTGTGGCGGAAACGCGGAAAACCATCCGCAGTATGGTACATCCAACCGGGATTCCAGCCCCAACCTCGACAAGGTTGGTGTCTTAAATCACCAATGCGGGTGTAAATGTTAAACGTATTGAAGAATTAACAAAATGGGTTGTTTCCTACCAGCGGGATTTTTATTTTTAATTTATTGATATCGTTTGTTACTAATAATAAGGTAAGGAGAATGGACTACATACAATTATTTTAAAATTGTGTTATCTATAATTGAAAGGTTGGCGTATAGCCCAAACGGGTAGTAAGACACGGTGTTAAAAATTAAAAATGAACAGTCATTAAGTTCAAACAAAAGAGAGAGAAAAAAAACTTTAACAGAGTTTAAGAGAATATTTTATTAACGGGTTGGCTCTTCTTTTCTGTTAAACTTTAAATACTGCAACAGTGTCGCATCCAAAGGGAAGGAGGGGCTGGGGGAGCTAACGGGGAATTTTAAACACCCTCCCCCCCTCCCCCAAGACTGTAGATAATTTTAATAAAAATTTAAATATATAAAGTAGAACTAAAATAGTTAGCAATAAAAATATGTCAAATGTATATGCTATATTGTAAGACCAGGCTTATGAATTACGGCCAGTATACAAAAGGTTTGCACAAAATCAACAATAAAAAAACACACAAACAATAGCTTCAATAAAATGTATTCAAGGCCACAATTCAATGCAGTTGGTCACCAAACAACTCAAAATAGCTTCTAAAGGTATTTAATAAAATTTTCTCGTCCTTCGGTGGTCAAGGTGCTGTGTCCCCCCTCCCCCTTCCTCCCTCAAAACCGCTCCATAGCTCAAAATTTAATTCTTTGACTGCCTACCCCCAAAATAAATGTCTGGATAAGCCACTGGATTACAATGAGATAATGTATACATAATTGTTATAAACAATATAATGGTATAAGCTACTTTATATGTTTTTAGAATTACTTTCAAATTCATTTTTAGTCAAATAAAATGTGAAAATAAAGCTTCTCTGAAGAAACGCCCAGTAAGACATGCCAATAATATGTTCAAAAGTTTAGTAAAAACAGCACAGAGCAAGTACGCTACACACTGTTGCCAAAAACAGTTTCAGAACAAAGTAATTAATGTTAACAAGCAATAATAAGATTTTAAAATGCACCATTATAAAGTCTTTTACATATTCGAATGACAAATGGAAAGTAAGCTTATTTCTGACAACGAATAAAGTAAACAGGCCGGTCTAGTAAAGGGAAGGCCAGGCTTAGAATCCCATTATTGATACATGATTGTCCACTTTCCTTCCCCGCAAATTGAGGTGCAGTTCCTTTTAAATCTTACCTTCCTCATTCCTAATCCAACAATGTAAATATCCGGATTTCCCGGGCGAATGTTAAGACACGTTGCACGTAAATACTACAGCAGAATCCTTAAGTCAAAAGATGTCTGTAAACTAAACCGTTGCTGTATTATTAACATTTGGTTTTAATGCCGGTAATATGTTGAGAAATGTATTAGGCTAGTAATGTTTCATAAAACCTTTAATCAGAAGAAGCCTAAAGCGATCTCGTTTTAATGCGGCATAAAATTAGTCAATTTCGAAAAGTGTTTTTTAGCCTTACATCTTAGTAGAAAATATAAAAACAAAAAGTTCAAACACACAATTAAAGTATCTACTTACATTTGTTTTAAAATTGACACCCACCCATTTGCCCCTTTGAATAAAGAGTGTCCTAGAAGACCAAACTACTGCATGCCATAAAAGTTACCCAAAAGTCAAGTAGGTCACTCACTTATTCCCATGCGTTTTTTCAGCTTCTTGAGAACCTTCATCTTGCCCCTGAAGGGCGCCAGCAGATCGTCCACGCACTGCGCCGAACTCACACCAACGACTCCGGACACCCCCATCAACAAACTCAACACTTTCCTTCACCCGCGCGGCACTTGCACTCACGATCACGTCTTGACTTGACAGAGACTCGCCTGAGACTGACAACTCAAGCCTTCTCCGTCCCGGTCGCTAGCAGATGCGCGCGCTGCCTACCGCCGGGCCAATCGGCGCGGACCCCGCCTACCGCAGATGTGTGTGTGCGATTCCCTTCGGCACGCGTTTTACACCGGTAGACGACCAAATTACGATATCCGTAAGAATTATGTTTTCTCTGGATGAGTTAATACACCTGCCCCCTACCTATGGACAGAACGTTTATAGTGAGGGCAGCTGATCTATTTAATCGGTATTAATTTTAATGTTTTTCAGATCCTTAGAAAAATCTAAAAAAAGACGAGATATTCCGATGAAAAACCATTTCTAAGAACAGCAAAAATAACAAGTAATATGTACCTTTCACATATATATAAAACAAATGGTAGCACCGCGTTTTACTAGCTGTTCCGGTTACACGCATATGTGCTAGTTACGCTAATGAGTTAATGATAAGGTAACTAATTCAAAGGAATTATACCCACATTTGCGTAAAGTGAAAAACCTAACTCGGTGACCCAACCGGGATTAGAGCCCCAATCTCCCGGTCATAGGTAGTCCAGTCCAACACGAGAGTTGACGCCTTAGGCCATGCGGTCACAGAAGCGGGTCGTTTAGTCTTAAAAGAAGGCGTGAAAGCCAGTGGGCAAGAATCAGACAAAACTTACCGACAACCCATCCTACACCTATCTGTTGGTGTAAAATTTCTCAAAATGTATAATAATCCACAAATGTGGCCTGTAATCAGCCTAATATCAGTAAATAAATAATTTAAAATTAAATGTTTATAGTTTTTCACTTTGTACTATCTAAATAGGTCCTACATTTAGTGTAAAATTTGATTATCACTTAAAAAATTAACTTAGAAAAAATTAAACATAATATGTCGTGGTTAAAAAATATTGGTTTTAATTATTTATACAGTTATTTATAATTAAAATTAAAATAATTAATATATAGGCCTACGCATATTTACAAAATTTATTTATGTTTTAAATTCAAATGCGATAAATATCGATAGATAAAACCCATTAAAAAAAAAGGGTTCTGAAATTTATTTTAGGGGTGCAAAGGATTCCTGGGGTTAAAAAGTTTGAAAACCGCTCCCAAAGAGCTAGTAACTAAAGAGTAGGCGTGAGGAAGATAGAATTTGAGGAAGTGTACCCAAATTTATGAGAAGGAAGAAAAAAAGAAAAAAAAACACTATGTACACCCAGCTGGGATTCAAATCCCAACCTCAGAGTTCACGACAAACCAGACAAGATTAGCGCTCTTGTCCACCAGTGTGGGCAAAATGGTGCATTGTATGACAACTATTGCGACATTAAGAACAATTTTGTCTGTATAATTACGTCAGCCCATCATTTATAGACACAGTAAAATCTCTGATAACCGAAATAAAGGGGGAAGAACTCGTTTCAGATAAGCAAATTTTCGAATATGAAATTAATACCCCTCTGAAGAGTTAAAAGAAAAAAAAAATTATAAATTACATGCCATACATAACTACACAAAGGTATTTTTTTGCATATGTATGGTCATACAGTTTTAAATAAATGGTTACTCAATATAACAAAGTTAAATATACAACAAAACTAAATTTAACATTTCTTCTTGAAAAGTCTGAAATTTTCTTTAGATTCTATTTTTCGATGTTTATATCTGAACAAATAAAGGTTTTACAAACGTAAAACCTTTATTTGGCAGTTCAGCTACTGAAAAAAATACATAAACAAGAATGCAACTAGGCGTTTCGGGTATTCAGGATCTGGGAGCTTTTACTGTGTAGTCCTAAATATTACTATATAGACTTATATAAATTTACGGGCCCGAGGTGATATGCTCGGCAGATGTAAATGTTGATGGCATTATAATAAATATAGGCATTTGCGACCGCCTGTCAGTGTTGGCAGCTTTGAATTTATTAGTGTATATTTTTTTAAAGTCTCAAAATCTTAGTAAGGTAGACAGGCAAAAACTAAGTGCATTCTATTTATGTTTATTTATTTCCTAAGTATTACTAACCATACTGTCTATACAGATTTGATTACGCTAATGGAGTAGGGCTAAGGAAGATATAATTTAAAGAAAATGTGTCCATATTTGCATGTAGAGAGGATGGGAAACCAATAAAACACTCTAAGTACACCTGACCGAGATTCAAACCCCGACCTCCCCGTCACAGAAAATTCAAACCAGATTAACCTGAAATTAGGTCCACGTATCCACCGGCACTAGTCATTTTTATAAAAAATATCCAAATTGGATCAAAATCGTTGGGGGAATTCCTATACGTTGGCAACTTAATTCATAATTTTAGCTGTCCCCCACTTTGTGTTTTGCATGGCTCGTACCCTTTTCAAGGGGGGGGGAAAAAAGCTTCATGACACGGTAAAAGGAAACCTTACAAAAGCTAAATAAAAGCGTGGCTTGGTCCGTTCTGTCCGGGAAGGACATGGCCACTTCCTGTGCTCACAGCCAGGGAGTGCGAGTGCCGGGAAGCGAACCGTGACACCGGTGGTGGCGTCAACACCCCGAGCTTCCTGGACCCGCAGGAAACAGCTCCAAGGACTCATCATCCCGATTTCCGCCCTCGCGACGACACCATAGGGCAGGGATCCTGAGTTCCATTCCAGGTGTGGTGAAATACGGGTTACCCCTTTCACAGTGATGAATTAACGACCGGGGGCTGGATGTTGTGTCTGTTCTAGATTTAAGTTAGTTTATAGGTTGTGTGTTAATATAATCAGTCGGTTTAAAAAGTGTACTTAAATACCTCAAATGAATAAAAATGAAAAAAATCATTTACTACTTTAATTTATTCCCTTTGCTCCCCTATTCCTTTATCTTCTCTCTGTCTACCTCTCGGCACCAAGTAGTGGTGCAATAACAACAAACCCGCTTCGGTGCTCAAACGGTCTAAGGCTCTAAGCATTCGCAACACACTAGACTGTCGATGACGGGCAGATTAGTGTTAGCATTTCGGTCGGGTGTACCGAGAAGGGTTTTGCACGAGTGGTTTTCCACTCTCTAAGCATGAAAATGCGGGTATATTCCTCTTAATACAACCTTCTTCATCGCTAACACATTCCTTTCAGGCCATGAGACGCGATGAAAACAAAAAATAGTACCAGGGGAATACTTGCAACACTCCACCAGAATGTGGTACACACTAAGGGGAACACCGCAAAGATCACAAACTGGAGGTGGATCCCCTCTCGATAAAAACCCATGGGTCAGAGGAGTATCCCGGACGCGGAGTCTCGTCACGACGATTTCCTCTCTTCTAGACCGAAGGAGCGCTTGCACCAGAAAAAAAATTCCTAATGAAGCTATCATGAATTTTATTATACCAATATTATGAACATTCGATAAAAAGAAATTTAAGTTTTACAAGCATTAAAAGTATAAAACAAACTTAAAATATCTTAAGTTCTGGCTGCGTCTTAGACAAATGTCCTTTATTCAGATTTGAAGAAAAATTGACAATCCTAATTAAGGATGTTATTTTTATGTTGTGAAAAACAAATAAAGAATATTATAAAATTGCCTCACAGAGCCTGAGATACCTATAGAGGAGCCCAGTTTGATAAACGTTGTTCTAGACGAACGTATAGAAGAGGGCCTTCGCGACACACCGTCCCTGATGCATCGCAGCTTGTTCTGAGTAGGGGACGAACTCTCCTGCTTGTTCCAGGTGCTAAGGACCCCGCGTCACAAATAGCCCTTCAGATCTACAAACGATAAACCCAAACACGTATCCGGAAGATGTACAGACTTTTTTTTACTGCTTGATCAAGGTTACCATTATTTTCCTGCTACCAAGTTCCCCGTGTTTTCCTTAAGGAATTCCCAACTATTCAGATAACTTAGATTGAAAAAAAAAGTTATAAAGTTTTATTTTTCATAATCGGACTAGTTAAGTAATTTAACTTAGTTTAAAACAGGTTTATCTAAGATTGATGGGTATATACATCTTGTCCCTTCATAGTCCATGTTTAAGGGGTATTAAGACGTGATGTTTTAATCAGTGTGATTAATTCTTCAGTTTTCGTTTTCGTCCATCCAAAGAGAGACTATTTTAAGCTTTCAGTTAAATGTCCCGAAATAACCAATATTCCAGTATTTTTACTAGATTTTGCAAAATTCCCTGTTTTTTATCGGCTCTCCCGATTTTTCAGATATGAAAAAAAAATCCTGTGTTTTCACGGCTCTTCCGGTTTTCCAGGTGCGAGGCAACCATGCTGGGCCACCAGTTCATTACCGGAGACACTATTATTACCGCTCACCCAAACAATTTTACATTATGTCAACGTTAGGCTATCAGTGCAATACCACCGAGGAAAACTTCATTTATTTCAATACAATCAGTTCACCAGCTTCGGTGGCCGCATGGTCTAACGCGCTACTCTCTTGTTAGACTTGACTGGGAAATAGAGGTTCGAATTTCGGTCGGGTGTACTGAGGGTAGTTTTTTCAAGATGGGTTTCCACTCTCCCTCCACGTATATGTGGGTACACTTCCTCTAAATATAGCCTTCTTAGTTCTTGAAACCATTAGTGTAATTAGTACATAAGCGTATATCCCGAATGGGTAGTAAGAAGCGGTGCTAAAACAAAATGCAATCAGTTATATCTGGAAAAAACAATAAATATGTTATACACTTAGGGCATATAAGATGTTAAGGTATACATTTAAGGCATATAAGATGTTAAGGTATACATTTAAGGCATACAAGATGTTAAGGTATACACTTAAGGCATACAAGATGTTAAGGTATACACTTAAGGCATACAAGATGTTAAGGTATACAGTTAAGGCATACAAGATGTTAAGGTATACACTTAAGGCATACAAGATGTTAAGGTATACATTTAAGGCATACAAGAAGTTAAGGTATACATTTAAGGCATACAAGATGTTAAGGTATACATTTAAGGCATACAATATGTTAAGGTATACACTTAAGGCATACAAGATGTTAAGGTATACACTTAAGGCATATAAGATGTTAAGGTATACAGTTAAGGCATACAAGATGTTAAGGTATACATTTAAGGCATACAAGATGTTAAGGTATACATTTAAGGCATACAAGATGTTAAGGTATACATTTAAGGCATACAAGATGTAAAGGTATACATTTAAGGCATATAAGATCCTAAGGTATACAAATAAGGAATACGCGATGTTTGTGTCTGCCAACTACTACAGGAGTATCTCAGTTTTTTATTCGTCCTGTGGTTTATGAATGAAACAACCGGCGAGATTTTATCAGACGAGAACCGTCACGCCACCAGACTGAAACACTTCGCTATCAACACCCACCTTCACAACTTCTAGAATAATAATTATTATTAATAATAATACATCAGAGAATGGTACCGAGGTAAACGTACCCTTAGGTTGGAGGTATTGCTAGCAAGCATAGAGCCTAGAGCGTATCAATACAAATAAAATGTCATCGGTTTGAAGGAGGATATTCATATTCAAAATGAAACATTTTGTTTCTCTGACGCTCAGACAAAGCAGTGAAACAAAGCATAAATGTCGTATTCTTTAAATTGAAAACAAACTGACACCTGGACACATGAATCGAACCTGGGACTTTTGGCTTATTTAGTACGCCGATACTCTTACCATTGAGATATATTGGAGTCATCCAGCACCTAGGGTCATTTTTCACTCATATTTTAAGGAGGAGACGGTGACGGACAAAGCATAAATGGTTCTATAAGTCCACAAATATGAATTTGTATACCTCAGTTTTAGCTTATGTGGTGCTGACTGACATCTCACAGCTGACTTCTGACGGCTTTAAAAAGCTACCAGACCAAATTATGTATCCCTACGCCGAACCATATGATCTGCAAAAAACATGTATTTAGCAGTTGTCACTTCTGACAGTCAAAATTTAGGTATATACCTAAATGTTGACTGTCAGAAGTCAGCTGTGAACTTTCAGTCAGAACCAAAGAAGCCATGGAGCTACTGTATCTTGAAATAACTTCACACACGTCCAAAACCTTAGCTCAGTCGGTAGTGTGTCTGCCTACTGAGCTAGGGGTCCCAGGCTCAATTCCTGGCAAGGACGAAAAATGTATTATTGGTGAAATGTGGGTTTCCCCTTTCATACTGATAAACGGCCGGGGGCTGGGTGTTGTGTCTGTTCTAGATGTAAGTTAGTTCATAGGTCGTGTCGATTATTAATTACTTAATTTTAAAACATATTTAATGCCTTATGGTTATAGCATTATTAGTTGCACAATGGCTGACAGTGTTTTTTAAAAAGTGAAGCAATTTTGGAATTAGAATATTAGACACAGTTAAATTAACATGAAACAAATGTAATACCAAAATAAAAGGTGTTGGAAAATTAATTTATAAAATGGAAAATTAAGTTATAAAATGAGTATTTATACTTAGCAAATAGGCCTATAATTCTCTTCGATGGCCGCATGGTCTAAGGATTCACTCTCGCAATAGACTAGATGGAGAATCGGAGTTCAAATCCTGGTAGGGTATATTGAGGGTGTGTTTTACTAAATTGTTTTACACTGGCCCTGCACGAAAATGCGTGTACACTTCCTCTAAATTCCACCGTCCTCATCTCACATATTAGGAAGTATGTGGAACAAGAAATAGTTAGTAAAAATAATGAAAGTGAAAAAGAAACAAAACAAGTGACTTGTAGATTTAAAAAAAGTATTTTTAATGAAGTCAATTAACAAGCTTTGTGTTGATATTTGAATTCCAAAAGAGGTTAAAGCTATATTCTAAAAATGGGAGTCCCTTGCTCCTTAGCAGCTAAGGCGGTCCAATCTTATCTTACATATATGATTGCTAAATAAACATTACATACTGTCGTCCATGAGAGATACCAGTTCTCTCATCAAAAAGGCGTCGAAACTCATCTTGATAAATAAATAGATTATAATGACCCAATTTACAGGAATCGTGGGTTTTATAGGTTCAACCAGCTGATACAGTCTTCACTGCTCATTGGTTGGAGGTCGATTATGGCTTATTCCTTTTTGTTTTGTACCCGAACGGAAAGGGTTTGTTAACGTTTTTTGATGGTGATTAAGTAAACAGGATGGTAGGTTTGTGAAACCCATGGGAAGTGAAATACACCTAATGTACCTAGATGCTTGGGGCTGTTGGTGATTATGTCAACCCTGAAAGTGATAAGATTCCCGTTGCAGCTTATGAAGTAAAAGTAAATAAATGTTTTTTTTTTTTGTGTGTGTAAATACTGTATTATAGTGTAACATAAATCGTTCTAGTTCTTATGTCTATAAAGCTGACCTACGGTGTACAGTAACTTACTTTCAGGTCACTGTAATTTATTTTAATACCCCTTTATTATCCCTCAAAATGAATCTTCCATTTTAGTCAAATTTATCACTATCCGAGATGGGGTCGAATAATCAAGGCTCTACGGTTCCTTGTTTTGTTTTTTTGTTAGGCTTTCGCGGCTGATGTAAAACTTTTTTCGAACTTGGAGCCACGTTGATAAAAAAAACATTTTTTCAACATTTTGGCTTCCAACACAACATCCATTTTCTTGGATGGATAAAATTGAATTGTTCAAGATGAGTGTATTTTTTCTTTTGCTCGGGCTACACGCATTTGTTTACACAACGGGATAAGATTTTTTTAATGCACCCTCAGTATATCCATCCATGATTTGAACTCCGACCTCCCCATCACCAGAAAACCAGATTAGATGGGCTTGACATTTAATCCGCATGTCCACCGATGCGAGTAGGATGGGTGTTGCAATGAAATAGTTTTATCGATGCGGCTCCAGCCCTTAAAAATAATTTGACCAAAACAAATAAAACACAAATTAAAAAATGTATAACTATCTAAGTCTCATAAGATCTCATATATATTTATTTAAGGTATTTAATGTGCACTTTCTGAACCGACTGATTATATGAGCACACAAGCATTTCTATGAGCGAGAGCGAAAAGGGCCTACCATTTTTCCCAGGGAAGGTATTTTCACATAGGTACCTACCTACCAGGGATCTTTTACACGCCACAATCAACATGGGACCGACGACTTTACTTTCCCTCCGAAGGAAGTTGTGCTACGGATTTTTATCGTTCAAGAAAAATCGGTCAACCCCAGATAGGTTCGAACCCACGAACATCGAGTCCTGAGGCGTCCACTTTACTTCAAGACCACCAAGGTCGACATTTAAGATGTACATTTTTTAAGTTTTGTCGAGATATCCACAGCCCATTCATTACATGACATTAAAAAATCTTTCAAAGTTCTCTTTTCATATCCCGCTTTGTGTGAAAAAAACCACGTGCTCGATGTGTTCCAACAATGCGAGGTGGTGGTGATTGTTGTGTTGTGCGTGTGACGGACACGGTGCACGGAGCATGCGCAGGAACCACACACCACGTGACTCGGCCGCAGCGACACTTACTTCCGGTACTGACACGCTTTGATACACGCTGTCTGTGTGATACGGGGCCGCTACAACTTGCAACCAGGATGCTACCAAACAAAATAATAAATTGAAAACAAAAATTGTTTAAATTGTGTAGTTTCATTGTACGCATGTATATATAAATTCGGAGAACATCGAAAGAGCACAAAGTTTTGGATCAAATTCGCTTCAGTGGCCGAACGGCCTAAGGCGTCACTTTCGTGCCAGACTGGTCTCTGATGACGGAAAGATCGGGGTTCAAATCCCAATTGGGTCTACTGAGGGTTGTTTTGCCTAGAGGGTTTCCCAATATTCTTCCACGCAACTGCGGGTAGATTAGTTTTAGAATGCTTCCTTTCTCGTATAACTTGAACAGGTAGTAAGACGCGGTGATTAAAAAAAAAAGAATATATGAATCAAAAGCGCACAGGAAAAAGGAGACGTTCAAGTAGTACGTAAGCACCTTTTTGGCCATTTTGGACCATCTTCCCCCATTTGTAGACAAAAATAAGCAATCGTCCCACCCCTCCTCTCTGCTATTGCTTGCGTTATATTTGTCGATTTTTAATCTCAGTTTTCTAGACCATCTAGAATGTCTTCAATTTTTATCAGGATTTTTAACGTTGTTTACATATTGTTCTAAGCTCCCCTCAGAAATATTTCACACCTACCGGGGGGGGGGGGGGGGCCCCCAGGTTGGGAACCACTGGTTAAAACAAATTCTTGTGCAATGCACACGTTTAAAGTTAAGTTGTTTTCGGATTATGTGTTTCCTACCCAAAAATTAACATGATAAGTCCATTAAATGTCCATTACACATACACATTTAAAGATAAGCCTATCCAAACACAATGTCGAAAGTAAAGTCTTCAAGTGGAGGGTAGTTAAACTAAGTGTCGAGTTATTTAATTGTGAATCGAAACATTATTATTTAAATTACTTCAGTTAGTGCCCGTTATTTTATTTTACCAAAATAAATAATATTATAAATACGCTTGATCAAATATAAAACAAATATTATTCAAACAAGGACCTTCCGATTGGTTAAAATGATTGCTTTCCATGTAGGAATATTTAAAATTATAAAATATGGTTATATCCAACATGCCACAACGTACACAACCCTTCAAAAATCGAGTAGGAAACAATAAATAGAATAGCAATGATTATATTCTTATTAATCACTCTTAACGCAAATTATTCATATAATAACGGTGATTATATTATTAATTGCTCTTCTTGACGCAAACAATCAATATAAAAAAAAATTATATTCCTTTATTCTTCCAAACGCACATATTTACGTTTAATTATTTTTCAGCATGAACCCAGTTTGTATTTTTAGTGTGCCATCATCCCAAAATGATTACACAAAGGAATGCACACATGTTTTCTAAGTGTAAATGTGTGTGTTAAATGAGTAACGTCCAAGACTTATAAATATGTTCTTAAATAATATAGAGTAAGCTTAAACCAACAATAACATTGTGGACCTCACTATTTCGATTTCGTGCTATTCAGGTGGATAAATAGTTTCTCGTCTCGCTTCACTAAAAACTTCTACGTATGTGGGACAGGCCTAATTGATGGATTAAGAGCATCTATGATACATTCTTGAATTCAAACAAAATATTTCCTCTTTTATTTGTCAGTTGGATCACAAAGAGATTTTAAGCTGCCATTCTATAGTTAGAACGTTCACTAACTCGGGATTGCCACACTTATCCCTATTGTTCAGAATTAATGAGGTTTCACTATTTCCTTTTCTGGCTGACTCCAAGTTTTAATGTTTTACTACATTGTCAAGCAAAGCTACTTTTGAGATCAAACAAAATACTACCATGTTTAGTGATATGAATTGTTTTAACAACTGTGAATGCAATATGATTAGGTCAGCAGTGTGATGAAACTTCGGCTTTTTTTGCTTCACCTGTTATGTTTATGAAAATACACAATAATGAATAAGTAATTAATTATGCCATCTAGCAAGCTGTTTTCTTACTGTAAATACATTACACAACAGCTGTGACATCAGTAAACGATAGAGTAGAATTTTGGTAAGAATTACTTTTTGAAAAACTAACATTTTGTTTGCTGTAAACAACAATATCACATTAGTATCATATTAGTGTTAATTTATTCTATTAATAATAGTTTTGAAAAATGATCACTGCATAGAGCATGGCTTGACGTATGAATACGTGAAAGAAGAACTAGTAACTTTCCTAGCTGTCGGATAAGATACTTCCTATGAAAATTGGACTGTACATAGGCTACACATATTATTTAAAATAATGTTCCGTTCTATCTGAACGATTGTGTTGCATGTCACATGCTGTATGTTTCATCAAAACTGTTGCACGTTTCATGTATGTGAAAGCAAAACGCCAGGCTCGTCCAGTCTGATTTGCCGGCGATGAAGAGATCGGGGTTCGAATCCCGGCCGGTTTTGATGAGGGTGGTTTTTCCTCAATAGTTACTCATTATCCCTCCACAAAAATGCAGGTAAAAAAATTACAAGCAGCCGTGGGTCAGTAAAAGTAACTATGTGCCATTTTAAATGTTTCTTGACATGGTAGTAACGCTAGGTGACCTGGCGGTCTAGGGGTAAGGTGTCAGACTTCTATGTTGGAGGTCCGGGGTTCAATCCTCGGTCCCGGCACAGATTTATCTGATTGCCAAACCCTTCCTTCACCTCTGAAAATACGTGTAGTAATCACAACTTGTGAATGTGAGTAATGCCAGGCCTTCACCGTGGTTCGGATTCCACGTTAAACTGTAGGTCCTCACCCTATCATTACACATTATCGTAAGTGCGTACAACCCAAACGGGTAGTAAGACGCGATGATAGTAATAATAATAATAGCGCTCTCTAATGGAGTAGGGATGAGTTAATTTACCCGCATTTGAATGAAAGGAGAGAGGGAGGCTATTTATAGAAAACCTCCCTCAGTAAACCCAACCACGATTTGCGCCCCGATCTCCCAGTTATCAGGTCAGACTAACACGAGGGCGACGTATTAAACCGTTCAGCCACTGAAGCGGGTACATAATTGTGATTAATTTGTTTTAAGCTTTCATCAAAATGATTTGAAATCTTGGAGGGGAAGGGGGCAGGGAGGATACAAATGTCCCACTTGGTATCCCCCTGGTGCGCAAATGTAACCTTCATTTATCCTGTAAGATAGCAAGCTTACCTTGCATTATTCAACTATGGTATAGCTTATAAGATAGGGCCATAGTGTAGTCTGTCGAGGTAAGAATGTTACCTTCCAGGTTAAAGAGAGTGTACCTAATTATTATATAATTCTTTTGTCGCGCATACGCACCCACAAAATTGTTCCATCTGGACCTTAATGTGTAATTATTTTGAGGACAAAAGATTCCCCCAGGACAGTTCCTAGATTTCTCACGTTACGACTGCGGCGTGTGAACTGCGCACGATTGAGACGTGCCTAGGGTAACCTTTTGTCGAGGTGTCTCACGAGTCTTGACAGATCGTCTAATGCCCCGTACACACGGGCGATATTTCCATACTCAATTTGGTAAGGATCGCCAACTATCGCAACATAACCAGCGGAGTAACTTCGGTGGCCACATCGTCTAACGCTATACTCTAGCAGTAGACTAGATTGCTGATAACGGAGAGATCAGGGTTCAAATCCCGATCGTGTGTAGAGGGGTCTTATTTTTGTTGCTAGAATGGTTTCTCACACTTCCGTCACGCAAATTCGGGGACAATGCCTTTATATTAAGCCTTCTCACCCCTAACGCCCTAGCGTACAAACGCGTATGACCCAAACGGGTGGTAAGACGCGGTACTAAGGGGAAAAAAAAAATCACTAAGATAGGTTTTTTTTAGCACCACGTGGAGGGAGAGTAGAAAACCATTTTGGGAAACCCACCCTCAGTACACCTGAACGAGATTCGAACCTTGATCTCTCCGTCATCGGCAGTCTAACCTACTGCAAGAGTAGCGCGTTAGACCATGCGGCCACCGAAGCGAGTCACTAAGATAGTTGACTTACTGAATCCATCACTTAATTATGTACTAAAACATCGTCCGTGTGTACGGGGCATTAGATAACGGCGGACGACCAATGAAGTTTCAGTCCGAATGATAAGGATGATAGGAGGGTCGGCGACAGGAACTCACGAGCATGGGTCCGTACAAATAGCCCTAAGATTCCCAGGATGTCGTTGACACCACCACAGGTCCCAGACACGACAACATCCGTGAACAAACGCTTTAACGAGAACCTCTTAAGGTGGGATGGAAGGAGACGAGAGAAAATGTAACTGTTTTTTTGAAGTTTTTATAGCAAACAGTTTTTTTTAGTCAAAATAAATTAAATAGTGCTCCAGAAGAAACAGAGAAATTAATTTTCTACAACACCGCCTCGGTGGCGTAGTTGGCTAACGCGCTAGTCGTGTAGAGCTCGACTGCCGAGGACGGGGAGATCGAGGTTCGAATCTCGGTCGAGTGAACTAGGGGGTGGTTTTACCCTAATTGTTTTCCACTCTCTCTCTCCACGCAAATGCGGGTTCAATTCCTCTAAATTCAACCTTCCTAATTTCTAATCCATTAGCGTAATTAGTACTTAAGCGTATAACCCGAACGCGTAGTAAGACGCGGTGCTAAATAATAATCATAATTTTCTACACATGGAGATTGCAACAGTTGTTGAATATTTGTTTGTCATGTGCATAGCGGCATCAGATATTCAAGAAATTTTGAGGTCACCATGCGAAGAAAATTAAACTCTTATGTTTCTACTGGAGAAATTTTTGATTATTTTGCCAAACAATTTTTCTTTTGCTGTAAAAACTACAAAAATAATGCCCTTAAGGTGTGATGAAAGTGTACGGGAGAAAAGACCACAGTTTTTGCAGGTTTTTTTTATGGCAACACTTTTTTTTTTGACTAAATAAATAAAATATTGCTCCAGTACAAATAAAGAGTTTAATTTTCCTCACCTGTTGAGGTGAAGAAAATTAAACTCTATGGTTGTATTGGAGCAATATTTTATGGATTTTTGCCAAAAAAATAGTTGTCATAAAACCTGCAAAAACCCTTTTTTTTCCTTGCATTCGCTTTCATCCCCCCTTAGCTCAAAATCCGTACCATCCTAACAAACCTGTAAAAGTCAGATCATTTAAAAATCTAGTTTGGTTGGATGGATACCCTGTTAAATATCCTCTTTTTTTTTATCTAATGCAAATAAACCCAATAAAGATTATATTTTTCATTAAATCCAGAGGACAAATTATTTCCACTTGTCTGTAGTTTAGCTTTATAGACCTTATTTTAAAATAATGTATCTGCCTCGTTTAGCAATGAAAGTACTTAGTCATGGATAAACTAAACTACCTGCACCGCTGACTAAGAGGTCTAAAGCGTTTTAAGCGCATTATATATATTCGCCATTGACGGAGACTAGGTGGGAGTGGGGGTTCGAATCTCGACCGGAAATGGGTGTGGTATTTCATACGTGACTTTCACTCTGGTTTTCCTATCCTATCCCTGTGCTGATTTGGGTGCATTTATTCTAAAATTAGCTTTTTACACCTTAGATCAGCCGGAAATGCGTGTACACATACTAAACTAAAAGGTCGCAGGTTTAATTCCTGAGCATTACCGAAAAAAAGGTATAGATGCTGAAATTGAAACGTTCCCTTTAAACAATGGTTAATTAAGGGCCGGTTGAAGGTTTAGTGCAGAGAAACGTTACAATGTAATTTGAGTTTCTTTGCGACTTGATAAGTAAATTTGAATCATAACCGTACGTCTGTTATAGTTTGTAGGCAAAGTTTCAAAAGTCGGTTACCACCCAACTAACCTTAAATGTACTGTGCTCCGAAGAATAGGCATATCGAATGTTTTTTATCATATAAATCACTTCCAGCTATACGTTTTGAACAAAACCGAAAAAGGATTTTTGAAAAATTTCAGATTTTATAAAGTCATTCATTCAGTAGTACATTACCCTTAAATTAATTTTTCTTCAAAAACCAAGTAAGTAGGCCTATAAGGCAATTGAATACGTTTAAAGATACAGCTTTACTAGCTGAAAACTAAATGTATTCATTTATGGCGAGTAGACTTTAGTTGATACTAATGTTGATGATCCAAGATATTAGAGAGTGGAGGAGGTTAGATAATGATGAGGTACATACCCCATACTCAACACAGGATATTGTTAGGATAATCAAATCTTGCAGATTACGGTGCGCAGAACATGCAACACGAATGCGATATTCTATAACCGTGTTCAGGGTTTGATTGACAAACCCAATGGGAAGAGACCATTGAGAGGACCTAGACGTAGATAAGAAGATAACATTAGAGTAAACCTGAAAGAGAAGGGTGTAATGAAGTGGATTGGATAGAACTAGTTCAAGATAGGGATAGCGTGTAATGGGGGGAATGGATAGAACTAGATCAAGATAGGGATAGGGTGTAATGAGGTGGATTGGATAGAACTAGTTCAAGATAGGGATAGCGTGTAATGGGGGGAATGGATAGAACTAGATCAAGATAGGGATAGGGTGTAATGAGGTGGATTGGATAGAACTAGTTCAAGATAGGGATAGCGTGTAATGGGGGGAATGGATGGATACTAGATCAAGATAAGGATAGGGTGTAATGAGGTGGATTGGATAGAACTAGTTCAAGATAGGGATAGCGTGTAATGGGGGAATGGATGGAACTAGATCAAGATAGGGATAGGGTGTAAGAAGGTGGACTGGATATAAATAGCTCAATATAAGGGTAGGGTGTAATGAGGTGGACTAGATAGAAATATCTCGAGATAAGGATAGGGTGTAATGATACTGATATGTTTTAGTCGAACTAGGTGGTCTTGGGCTATAGTGCTCGCCTCAGGACCCGATGTTGGTGGATTCAAACCCAGCCGGGGTTGACGGATTATTCTTGAGCGATGAAAAAATCCTTAATATGTCTTATTTCGAAGGGGAAGTAAATCCGTCGGTCTCATCCCAATTGTAGCATGTCAAAGAACCCTGAAAGGTATATGAAAATACCTTTCTCGGCAAAATTAGTAGGATCTTTCACCCTCGCCCGGAGGAATTCTCGTGTGCTAATATAATCAGTCGGTTCAAAACGTGCATGTTGAATTCCTCAAATAAATGAAATTAAGTGAAAAATATTATATGTTTTAAAGTCTCGTGCTTTGTATTTTAGTTCCCGTTCGGGCAATCCACTGACGAGGAAAGGAGGATAAAGGTAGAACTTGAAGAGTATTTGTAATCACAGTCGTTTAGAGAGAGCGTGTGAAAAAAAACCCCACCTCAATACACCCAGAAGAGATTCGAACTCCGACGTACTTGTCCTCGGAAAACCAGACGAGAATGACGCCTTTGGAAGCGTGCCTTCCATTACGAGTAGATTTAAAGTTGATATTTTACAATTCAATAAATGAACACTCAGCCTTACCTTGACTGATTACACTATGGTCTTATCTTATAAGCTGCACCATAATTGAACTAAGAGAGGTAAATTAAAGACACTATAGTACAAATGTTTGATTTTTCCTCTCATACAATAAGGCTCTAAGTTCTCTAAAAATTTATGTCCTAGCCTAGTTTTTTAAATTAAATAATTTACTTTGGGGATTATTGTATGAAAGTTTACAAACTTTCAATAGCGAAGCCGCAATCTATCTATAATTTTCACTAGTCCGGCATGGTCGCTATTAAGATAGGGTTATTATAAATTACTCTAAAGTAAAATAAATAAATAATAATAGTAGTAGTAAAAAAAATCACAGTCTGAACTTTTGCTGCAACTAAGCGTAAACGTGTATTCAATAAGATAATTTAAAAAACTATTTATCTCGAAATCTAATATTAGTTAAATTGGAAATTGGAGCTTTCCTTTTCTATCGAGATCCTATATACAGTCCGATTTAGATAATATCATATTTTTGACAGTTATATAAGTTACTAAAACAATTTCCATGTATTTATTTATACGTAAAAACGTATAGCCTGTCTATGGTAGGAAGGAACGTCTGGAAGGTCTTTTCTCCTACCAAAATCCTACAATATAGTAGATTTCTAACAGAAAAAGACCTTTCAGACATCCCTTCCTACCACAAACAGGGTATATAATAACTATCACATTTAATAGATAGTATCGGTGAACTGGTGGTCTAGGGGTAAGGTGTCAGACCTCTGTGCTGGGGGTCCGGGATTCAATCTTCGGTCCCGGCACAGATTTATCTGATTGCCAAACCTTTCCTTCACCTCTGACAAGACGTGTATTAATCACAACTTGTGAATGTGAGGAGTGCCAGGCCTCCACCGTGGTTCGGATTCCACGTTAAACTGTAGGTCCTCCATTTCATCTCACAATCACCCTACCATTACACATTAGCGTAAGTGCTTATAACCCGAACGGGTAGTAAGACGCGGTGCTAATAATAATATTAATAATAATAATAATAATAATATAATATCAACGACTATGAAAATATACAAATAATAAAATGAAACCTCAATATGGACCTTAGAAAAATATATTTGTATTTTCTAAAAGTTACTTCTTACGAGAGTCGGCTCTGCCAGTCTCATACATCTTAACTCAAGTCGGTAGCGTGTATGTTTACTGAGCCAAGAGTCCCGGGTTCGATTGAACCTTGCATGGTAGAAAAAATTATCATTGGTAGAATTGGGTTTCCCCTTTCACAGTGATGAATTAACGGCAAAGGGGCTGGTTGATGTGTCTGTCTTAGATTTAAATTAAGTCTTGTGCTGATATAATCATTTGGTTCAAAACGTGCACTTTAAACACCTCAAATAAATTGAAAAATAAATGATTATTTTTTTTAATTTGGGGTGCACTTTATCTATCGACTGAGTTACAATTACAAACTAAATTAATTCTAGAACAGACACAACACCTAGACCTTCTGCCGTTAATTCACCACTGTTAAAGGGAACGTTCCAATTTCATCTATGATATCTTTTTTTTTTTGTCATGCCCGGGAATTAAACCTGTGACCCTTAGTTTAGTAGGTATACACGCATATCCGGCTGATCTAAGGTGTCAAACACGAGTTTTAGTTGAAATGTAGCCGAATTAGAGCAGGGAGAAGATAGGAAAACCACACCCATTTCTGGCCGNGAGCAGGGAGAAGATAGGAAAACCCCACCCATTTCTGGCCGAGAGTTGAGCCCCCCCCCCCCCCTATCTCCACTCCCACCTAGTCTCCGACAATCCAACCACATACAACGAGCTCTTAACGCTGTAAGCCTCTTAGTCAACGCTGCAGGTAGTTTAGTTTATTCATGACTAATTACACATTCAATGCAAAATGAGACAGATAGATTATTTTAAATGTCTATAAAGATATACTATAGAACAGTAGAGATAATTGTTCCCCTGGATTTTATTAAAAATATAATCTTTGTTGGGTTTATATGCATTAGAAAAAAGAGGCTTTTTAAATCTATATAATAGAGTGTGAGCCCAACAGCTTAGTTCAGCTTATTTTTTTAAATATTTTTAGTGTGTGAAAGAATATAAAAAATTATAATTATTGTGCATATTACTATCTATTAGTGTTATGGTAAAATTTAGAAGAAATGTATCCTGTAGTTGAGTGGACGGACAGTGAGAAACCCATTAGAATGAATTAGTCCCAGTATTCCCGACCGAGATTCGAACCACGATCTCTCCACCACCATATAGTCTAGTGTGAGAGTGACGACTTGAACCAGCGATCGAACGGCTGCCGTCGTTAGCGATGCTAGTGCTAACATTTGCAGACAAAGGGTGTCATGTGGTCAGCACAACAAACCCTCCGGCCTCAGTTTTCTAGGTAGGAGCCGCTACCTATTTATTCAAGTAGCTCCTAACTTGTCGTCCTTACGAGGATGAGTTTGACCCCATTCCAGATCCAGTGCACAGAAAAAATCTGGAAGCACCAGGGATCTAACCCTGGACCTCTGGATCTGTAGCCAGAAGCCCTGAGCAATAGACGACAGGTGACCACCAATGCGGGTACTAAATATATTCAAGTGAAGACATTATTTATACTTATAAAAACTTGTTTTTTCTAATGACCCACCGGACAGCTGAGACGTGTTGTAGACGTCCAGAAATCCCACTTTAGTTAAGAGGTGACTTGGTATTTCAAAATATGGATCACAATAAATTAGAGTTGAAAGGTATCAATATATCATTTACAAGTTTTTATTGATTTTTAAAACATATGAAAAGGTGAAATTTGTTCATTTTCAACGACGTTTCCCAAGAAATGTTGCAATTCTGAGATCAAAGTACGTAAATAGTTAGAAAAATATATTTAGCCTTCCTTGAACAAATAAAGTTCAGGACTGTTTTATTTGTTTTGATACTTAATAGCTGCCATTCCCATTAGGAATACAGCAGTGTGAGGATATTTCCCTTAGCGTAGGCGGCGCCCTTAACACAAAAGTTGCTAACACATTATTATTATTATTATTATATAAGGAAAGGGCGTGAGAAAACTACCCCTCCGGGAGGTGATTAAAGCCCGACCTCTCCATCACAAGCGATCCAATCTATTGCAGTACCAACGCCTTAAGCCACACGACCACCGATGATGGTGTAGGGAGGAGGGGAGGGAAGAGTAATTACAAGTGTAAGAAACGTGTCTGGTGAGTATATAGGGGCTAGTGTCTGAGGAGTAACGACCACTGGTAGCAGCTAAATGCGGCGCAGGTGCAGAACCACCTGGCCAGGGCACAAACCCGCACCTTGTGACGAGTGGACCACTATCGCGTAAAAAAAAAAAAAAGTACACGAGCTTTAAAATTAACGACCCCGACACGCGCGTGTGCACATAAGCCCTCGACTGATTGTATATAAGAGTTTGATCTACATAAGGACCTGGGAGAGGGTACTAAAATAATAATTGTAGAACTGCCAACAACGATTTGTATTATTAGTACGCTCAACATATCGGTTATTCACGGCCTACCCACATCGGTGGAAATGGGAGCAAAGAGGACAGTCTCGTCTAGTTTAGAATGCAGGTGACAGATCAGGATTAGAATTCCGGTCGAGTGTAGTGAGAAAGTTTTTCCTAAATTGTTTCCCACATTTCTCCCAAGAAAATACAGATATATTTCCTTTAATTCTACCCTCCTCAGTACTATAAAAATGGAAAAAAAATATACGCGAACGACCCTGACAGTAAGACGCTAATAAAGGAGGGGAAAACCACCTTAATATATGAGGGAGGAAGAAGGAAATTCATTTATGGGGAGGTGTATTCGCGTTAGCGTGGAGAGAGGATAAAAAACAAGAGTGATACATTACATCCTCGACATCCCCGTAGTCAGTAATACAGTATATGAGAGCTTGACACTCTAGTTCACGTGACCGTCGGTAAGGGTAGCCAACATTGACCAAAGGTCACTATATTTTTCTTTTAACTCTTAAAAATGAACCTGAATAAGACAGCTTGGCCTATGAATATAAGACAGTAGATTTAGTAATATTTTGAGCTAGCTGATAAGATTATTCAATCAGGCAAATCTCAAAGTGCAAGGTGGAGAGGTCAGCCAATGATTGAGTTTCAGGTTGTCTAAATTCAGGCCCACATTAAGGACACAACTACATCACTAGACAACCTTCTCTAAGTCAGTGACTTTTAAGGCGGGAAACTCTCTGCCATATTGGGTCCGGCAACAATCCTTGAGGAACAAATCTCCTTTTCAGGCTCCTCTAACCCATCATGCCTGTGTCCTCCACTTTGGGGTGGGAGGCGGTGACATCTGCCTGTCACCAACCCCTGACAGCTGTAAGCCCGTCCTTAGCCCACCCCCACGATGGCCAAACTTCTTTCAGCGGGAAGAGTTGACCCCTCCTTCCGTGATTGTCGGACGCTCACGTAAGGTAACACATCCTAGGAATCGCTCTCACCCACTGGAGTGTTTAGCCTAAGTCACCCATTCAAGGGAGTCACAACTCGGCCGAGTATTCACCCTGAAAAGGGCTTTCAACCTAGCCGCCCCGTTTGGGACCTCTGAGGAAGTCAGACTCTTAGCCTTAGGAATCGCAGTAAAAGGCTTTCAACCTAAGTTGCCCAGCAGAGACCTCGTGAAGGTGGCCTCACCAAGGTATCAGCTGCCAACCGCTTAGTGTATGGCGAGTCGGGGGAGCCCCCTCACCCCTAGTCACTCCCACACAGACGGCCTCTGCAGAGAATTAACCATCCTCCAATAAAACCTTCTGGACGATGGCCAGCGGCCGCCACCAGGGGCACTCCGCAAGGATTTGCAGAAAGGAATCCTGCAAGCGAACCAAGAACCCTGTATACTTTCCAGATCAGGGCGGTCGCCCTATGAGAGAAAGCGAGACAAATCCAAGAGTTTCCAACACCAACTTAGCGCTAGCCTAAGATAGACGCACACTATGGAGTATAGCATCGGATCAAAATATATTCCCCCATTTTATAATGTAACATATTTATTAACTCTCGTATCAGAGCAAGACTCTTGGCCTGCTTTACCCACTTCCCAAATGGACACGTAAGACATGCGTTTGTTTAGTTGATGGTTTATTACCCTGACATAAAAAAAACCACTCAAATATAGTTAAAGGAAATGGCCGCTAAAAAATACTTTCCTCCCACAATGGGTTACGCTAGTTTTTTTTGTAAAGTGAAAGTGCAGCCCTTGACACAATTTTGTTAAAATAGAAAGCGTCCAGGTCTGAGATGGTATTGGTGCCGCCTCAATCCCGCGGGATGATAGTGAAATCCCGTTAGGCAACTTGAGAAGGCCATTTGCATCTAGGCAGTCAAAGAGTACGCAGGTGACACCCGCACTCCGGCAGGAAAACTAATTAGGTTTAAGCATAACAATTTTAAGGCAATAGCTAATCTTAATCACAGTTACGTATCTCAATACATCAAGTTATTAATACAAAAATGAAATAATTCCCATTTCATATTAATATTCACCCATATGCAACATGGACCTAGGTGACATGGCGGTCTAGGGGTAAGGTGTCAGACTTCTGTGCTGGGGGTTCGGGATTCAATGCTCTGTCCCGGCATATATTTGTCTGATTTCCAAACCCTTCCTTCACCTCTGACAAGACGTGTATTAATCACAACTTGTGAATGTGTGGAATGCCAGTCACAATCACCCTACTATTACACATTAGCGTAAGTGCGTATAACCCGAATGGGTAGTAAGACGCGGTGCTAATAATAATAAACACGGATCTAATCTTAAACGTTGATAGGTAACCGTCCTTAAATTATGTAAGGTTTTTTTCATGATTTTCAACCTCCGTTTCCCCCAGGAAAAGGATCGTAAGACTAAACGTCACCCCCACCCCTATCTTAGGTGATTTTTTACGATTTGGTAAATTAGATTATTTTAATCATTAGATTATTTTTATACAAAGGCCAAGGATTGACAATAGTGGCAAAATATGAAGTCTAAATTTTTAATATTTCTATAAAAACAGTGAAAATTATTGATTAAGGGTGGGGGTATTTAATCAACTGAATGAAAATGAAACATATCCGAAATTTTTTTTCAATTTTTTTAAAAGTTATGTCTTCCCATAAACACTGATAAATAAAATAAACCTTATGTAAGATGGATTTTGACTCTCCCCCCCTTTCCTCCCGCAAGAAAACGTAAGAAAATAATGTAGACCCTTCTCCCCAAAACATATTATTTCCCACGTGGAGCACAGTGCTGGCTGAGAACCTGTACATCTGTTGGCCTTATATTCAATATTGTATTTAATTATGTGAGGTACTGTACATTGTGGATTGTTTGCTATCAGTGAGCGGCTACCACGTGGCTGACAATTATTATTATTATTACTGTCACGTCAAGTGTGCTGTGATAGGGTTACAGTGAGTGCTATTGTGGCTTGTTATCGTCGGAAACTACGTGGTCGGCCACTTTATGGCAGACAATTATTGCCAATTTATGTGTTGTAGTTCGACTCTGTGTATGGCTTCATCGTAACACCCAAATTTTGTTTGTTTGTTTGTATGGCGTGTCTTGCTACCCGAATATTAACACTAAATGAGGTGGGTTCTAATTAATATCCCAACTGACCTTTTGTGAACTTGTTTAGCTCGAATTTTTTGGGATCCGAAATCAATTTGAGGCCAAATGACTTTAGGATGACTATGACTCTTTGGTTAGGCACTGTATCAGTGTATGAACTGATCTTTTTTTTTTAGAGACTATTAAGGTAGGCAAGTGTTTTTTTCCCTTGTAGCCCATAACACCTTTTTTTGCCCAATTACTCTTGAAAGGTGTAACCAGTATGGGGGGCGGGGGTAGAAGTGATTGTTTACGAATCGAGCAGATCTACTCGTGAATGTTTACCTGGCTTGCCGGTCCACGCGAACCATCTGCGCCGCGACCGCTGCGCCTCTGTCGGCGGAGTCATCAAACGCTAGCAGGCGCTGCACGCACTAAGGAAGGGCTAAAACAGGCAGGATTACAATTTCCTCAACACCCGGATACTGTATTCACGGAGGATAAGGAGGGGCTCTTACCAAGTGGAACAAGAAATTACTTTTACCGATTCGGGCAGGATTTAGTTAATGGGTTAACATAATTAAAGTTTAATGATATATTATTTGAAACCAATATAGCAATTTGAGACGTAAATACATTATTAGTATGTTTTTAACACGTCCTTGTGTTATTGTAGGCGGGTGTAATATTGTTCTATCCAGTAGAGGTGATTTCAGGAGGTAGGGGGAACATATTGATTGCAAGAAAAGTACTTAAAGTATATAGTGTGAAATGATTTAATTTTAAAAATTAGCATAATGATTGTTTCTGTTATTTTAGACGTATAAGAGAATATTTATGTATGTTTGCTTACAAACATAAGACGTAATTATTAAACAAAAATACTAGAGTGAATCTCTTTAGTGGAGGGACAGTTAAATATAAAAAAAACAAATAATAAACAAAAAGAAATCAAGAGATAATGAACGACAACATAAAAAGTATACAGATACATAGACATATAAACAAATTACCATACAGAAACTGAGAGGATATAAATATATATATTTTATTATTTAGCACCGCGTCTTACTACCCGTTCGGGTTATACGCTAAGTACTAATTACACTAATGGATTAGGAATTGGGAAGGTTGAATTTAGAGGAAGTGAACCCGCATTTGCGTGGAGGGAGAGTGGAAAACCATTTAGGAAAAACCACCCCCAGTTCACCCGACCGAGATTCGAACCTCGATCTCCCCGTCCTCGGTGGTCTGGCTCAACACGACTGGCGCGTTAGCCAACTACGCCACTGAGGCGGGTGAGAGGATATAAATATATACTTATAAAAAAATAATATAAACAAAAAATACAATAAAAACTTAAGTGTAAAAACTCAAAATTAGTTTTAAATTAATGTAATAATTAAAAATTGTATAACTACAAACGAAGGAAGGAGTGGCAGAAGGAATCGGCTCGCTTGCTCTGACAAGTTCCTTATACAAACCGATTGTATCGATCAAGAAAGAATGATTCACCCAAATTTACTTTATAGATAGCAAATACAATTTTATGTTTGATTTGATCCTTTTATGAAGGAATACAATGTGTAGGGGTGGGGTGCAATCTATTTCCCACCCCTTTCTTATGCGAAGATCAGCACTTTATACCTGGTCATGTGACACTAGGTAAAAATAAACGAGTCCCGTTTGATTCATATTTTTATATAAATCTTTCACACATAATTTAACGCGACGACTTTATCTTAAATTTTATCAGGAACTTTCAAGTTAGTAAAATTGACTAAAATAAATACATAAATGATATGTGTTTAAAAATATTTAATTTTGATTGTATGTTTTCCCTCTCATTATATTTATTTGAAATCACCAGATGAAAATCATTCAAGAATAATATGGCTGACTTAATGATACGTGAAAAGAATTACATCAAAAACTACTATTCCAACGATCCTATTAATCATACTCTACAGGGAAGACATATATTCCTCGTACCATCCAGCCTCTTGGGGTCATCAAATAATAAATACGCAGCTTTTAACATTAAGAACAAAAAGTCGCAGTAGACTAAACTGCCAACGACAGGGATCGAGGTTCGAATCTCTAAGTCGGATGTACTGAGGGTGGTTTTCCACTCTCCCTCCACGCAAATTCGGGTACACTTCCTATATATATAAAACACTCCTCATTCTTAAAACCATTGGAATAATTAGTACATAAGCATATAACCCTTAAGGGTAGTGAGTCGCCGTGATAAAAAAGAAAAAGAGTGAGTGTCATAACTCAGAATCAGAAGTTAGAGCCCTATAGACCTTTTGTTAACTAACGGTGAAAACATGAACAGTAAAATTAGTTTTTCAAAATTGGATTTTAAGCATAATATCTGTGTTATGTAACACCGTGATGTAATCCCCCTCCCTCCGCCCCACAATATAGAGCTCCCTCCTACTCCCATAATAACAGCGTTACGTGGTTTATGAATGACCTCTTAGCAAGGAGAGGCGGCAAAGAAGATGCTACATTTATTACGGTCTGCATAAGGGCTTAACATAAGAAATAGCATGATGAAGAGAAGTTAAGAGAAAATAGAATGGAAAAATCACGTTTGAAAGTTCACCTCCCACCAGTACATTCAGCCGAGATTCGAAACTAGACCTTCCCGCCAGTGGTGATACTGTCTACTACGAGATACGACACCTTGGCCCACGTGAAAGGAGATGTTGTGCTTGGGGCTGCAGTATTAAAGGTCCGTAGGAACTTTCGAGGAATGTAGTTATTTTTGGTGAAGACGCACGGCTTGTCTGTTGAAAAGCCCTCGCGGTTGGCCAATTGCCATCCGGGGCGGAGGAGAAGGAAGTCTACTAATTATCCCCCCTCACTTCCTTCATTATATATATATTCAAATTCATATGAGTTTTTTTAGGGCTAGGGCTAGAATTTTTATGACTTTGCTTTTTTTTTTTTTTCAAATTTAGATGTAGTTTAAGTGTGTAAATGTGTTTCATAAGAAACTCCGATGATAAGGGCATATTTTAGCATATTTCTGTGTTTTTATACGATATGGCAGATTTTCAGGTTTATCAGTAGTTTTAAGGCATTTTTTTTGGGTTAATTTGAGTAGTTATTTTGGTATTTTTAACATAAAGGACATTTTTGTAATAATTTTCCCTGAAACCAGAAGTAATACTGAGACAAAAAAGGAGGGGAGTGCTTGTGTTTAGAAACTCTGTACACGCATCATAGCAAACGCTGGTGCCACCACGGCGGTAAGAATACTTCCACCCCTCCCGTTTTCTTTTATACAGCATATTTTTTGCTTAGAAAATTTCAGTTTGGCACAGAAACGGTAAAAAGTTAAATTATATTCTAAGAGTTTTTTTTCTTCTCTCGTATAGGACATGTTTTTGGGCAATACATTTTTAGTTTGCCATAGAAACTGTAAAAAAAATTAAGTGGTTTTTCTTGGTTATTCACCTTTTATTTTTATAGGTAAAGTTAGTAAAATTGGTTAGTAAAATAAACAATTTCTGTTGAAACAGAAACAGTCAAACAACTAAATTATATTTTTAATATTATTTTTGTTTTGTTTAATGTACCTATTATTTTTTTTAATTAATTTTTCAGGATATAAAAATATAACGGTACGGTAGTTTTTTCATTTTAAAGAGATTTTTGTTTTGTTTTAAGGGGAATATTTTTAGTTTTTTTTGGTCGTAAATGTATTTTTTATAAAGAATTTTATAGCAATTTTTTTAGGGCATACAAATCCTAGCTCTACTACTTACTAATAGGAATGGAATTCTCGAATCATTGAGGATATTCGAGGTCCAAGGATTCGATAAAAAATATTGGTTTTGAAATTCAAATATTTAAATGTTAAAAAATATTGAATTTGAATTTGTTTTAGAGCAATAGTAGTTCTTATTGGTGAGTCAGCCCCAGCATAATTATATGAAACACTCAACAACTAGACCCTAGACCAGTAATTTAACATTTAATTGAATGTATGAATGTTATGTTGAATTCATTTTAGCAACAAAAAAAACAACATTTAGTAACTTTTCTACAATTCTGCTATATTCCTGTAGCGAGTGAGACCATGCTCGAGCCAGCCCTGAACAGTAACCAGGCTTGGGCCACCCCTCACAGTAAGGGGGTGGGGACATTCTAACGGGCCTAGTGTAGGGCTAAACCAGACTGGTGTGAGAGAGATAGTCGAGCAACAGGGCTGAGAGTGTCAACATTGGAGTGCGTGTTTTCAAATTGTAATGGACCTGTGCGACGAACTCAAGACATATGTATTCAATAGACGTATTAATAAGTACTAATTCTTTGTAATATTGTAGTTTAGAAATAAGAGTAGTAAATAAGAACCATTACAGTGGTGGCAGCGGTAGGATAGTACGTTATTATATTAAACCACAATGGCTAGCGCTGTATTAGTGCCCTGAACATTCGACGGTCAAAGTGACGTGACCGAGTGGATAGCACATTTTGAGTTAGTGGCCACAGTGAACAATTGGTCGGATGACACAACAAAATGCACGTATCTCGCGGCAAGTTTGGTCGGCAATGCTTTACAATCATATCTTGTTTTGGACCAAGAAGTACAAAAACAATATTCTAAAGTTAAAAATGGATTACAACAAGCTCTGGCCCCGGGGCAAGGAGACGAACTTTTTAAAGCCATGTTTCGTAACCGACGTCGTGCACCTGCAGAACCACTCCCGTCACTTGGGCTGGATTTACGCAGATTTTCCGCTAAAGCTTTCCCAAGTTTAGATGCGGCTGTGAGAGATTTCCTCGCCAAAGACTAATATATATAGGCGTTAAATGACGCGCAATTGCGTTTATTTGTGCGAAAGGCTAGACCTAAAACGCTTGAAGAGGCTATGACTGTTGCTGTAGAAACAGAATTTACCCTTGAAGTGGAACGTTCGAGGACGCTACCAACCCACACAATTGGCAATGAGACGCTCCCCAATCCTCCGGGTATGGTGATGGTTCTTACGCTGCAAAATACGGGCAAGCTGCTCCAGGAACAACAAAATACGCTTCAGGCCATGACAACAGCGGTGCAGCAATTATCAACAACACTTTCTGCATCGAGGGAGCGGGGTGACCGACGCCCATTACAATCATTATCTGGTCGATCAATGAAATGTTGGGTGTGTGGCGAAAACCACCATCGACAGGTACAGTGGCCCTCAGGGAAACGGCCAGTGGCCTGTGTGAACGAGTTCATGCTGGCCGGCCTTAGCGTCGCTGAAAACGGAAAACGCGTGATCGCTTGGGCGGCTTCACAAGGGACCGCGAAACGCGCGCCGAATGGGGAGGCTTCACAAGAGACCGGTAAACGCGTGCCACCCAAGAAGAATCTACCCAGGATCACGGAACGCACGCTGGCTGAGAAGCATTCACACGGGGACGGTAGCTGTGAGGTAAGTTCACACGTGAGTGAGAGGCGCGAGATTGGTTCTGCGTCCGCACATGTCAGCGCGGACCACGAGGTTATCGACAGGTACTTTGTCACATATGGGGTGTGGATTGTAGAGTCGGACGGGGCAGTATACGTGAACGGACATGTGGAAGGTTGTGCTGTTCATATTTTAATTGACACCGGTGCCGCCGTGTCCTTAATAGGCAAAGATGTGTGGGAAAGTGTTAAAGAACGGTCTAAAATGTCGGTAGCACCCAAATTAGCCTGTATCGTGAACGCGAGTGGAGATCCAATAAATACGGAGGGAGAGGTCAAAATGACTGTGAAGAATGGTGTTACTCAAGTGCTACACAGAATGCTGGTCATGTGTAATATTACTCAACAGTGCATTCTTGGAGTAGATTTTCCCATAAAAAATCAGGGGGATGTTTTACTCTCTAGCTCAGAGCTAAGGCTAGGTGAATCAGTGGTAGGGTTAATAACAGTTCCAAAAAATAATAATGTGAATGGAACTAGCGTGTGAAACGTATCTATAGACAAAACAATGATAGTATCATCATTTAGTGAGGTGTTCACTCGTGGATAGGTAAACGCAGCTCACGATAAAGTGACTGGATTGTTAGAGCCTTCAGCCAACCTTAAGGAGAAGCACGGAGTTATGGCTGCCCATGTATTGGCATGTATACACAAGGAATTACCAATTAGACTTATTAACCCAGGTCCCTCGACAGTTACATTGCGGGCAGGTACGACGATAGGCAGGTTCTTTGAAGTACCTCAAAAGATGCAAGTTGCAACAATTGGAAAAATAAACAAGAGTGACGAACGAGTAGAACATCTTTTTGACTTGACAAAATGCAAACTAAACCAGGAAGAAAGCCAAAGATTTTGGAGCTTGCTAAACGAGTTTAGTAATATCTGCTCCAAGGGATCAAATGACCTAGGGAGAATTAATGTGTTTATCATCACATTGAAACAGGTAGCCACCAAGACGTCTTCCAATACACCGGCGGGGAGAAGCGATCCGGGTAATGGAGGACATGATCTCGGATGATATTATACAACCATCATCATCTCCATGGAGTGATCCCATTGTCCTTGTGCAAAAAAAAAAGGATGGATCTATAAGATTTTGCGTGGACTACAGGAAGCTAAACGCAGTAACACAAAAGGATGTTTACCCTCTTCCACGGATCGACGATCTCCTGGACTCACTAGGAGGTGCAAAATCGTTCAGTACCCTAAATATGGCATCAGGGTACTGGTAATGTGAAGTGGCCCCCGAGGATCACCCAAAGACCGCATTTTCAACAGGGGAAAGGGGGCTATATGAATTAAAAGTCCTATCCTACAGTGTGTGCAATGGACCTCGCACTTTCCAACGTCTAATGAACTTAATTTTAGCTGGGTTGTAGTGGAAGTCCACATTGGTTTACCTAGATGACGTAATAGTTTATGGGAAAACATTCAACGAACATTTACTTCGACTTCAAGAAGTATTCTCGCGTTTGCGAGAATCAGGGCTCAAATTAAAGCTTTCAAAGTGTCAGCTCATGCAGCCTCAAGTCAATTTCTTGGGGCACACCATCTCAGGACGGGGAATTTCAAGAGACCCACAGAAGGTGCGTGTTGTTGAGGAGTGGCCGACACTAAAAGACAGAGAGGAACTTCGGGCATTTCTAGTAACTGCTTCATATTACCGTAGGTTCATTAAGAGCTTTGAAAACGTGGCTGCTCCTCTTTACAAGCTTACACAAAAAGGTGAACGGTTTACCTGAGATAAAACCTGTGGGACAGCTTTCAAAGACCTAAAGAAACGCCTTACTTCCAGTCCTATTCTGGCATTTCCTTCACCCGAAGATAACTTTATTCTAGATACAGATGCAAGCAATATAGTTATAGGTGCTATATTGAGCATTAAATGCGATGGCGAAGAGCAGTTAGTAGCCTATATGAGTCGCACATTAACAAAGGTAGAACAGCTTTATTGTGTGACGAGAAAGGAAATATTGGCTCTAGTTCTTGCCACCAGACATTTTCGGAACTATTCATATGGCAAGCCATTTATTGTCAGAACAGACCATATCTCCTTACGCTGGCTTCAATCTTTCAAAGAGCCAGAATGGCAGGTTACGCGCTGGCTGGAACAACTTGCTGAGCTGGCGTTCACAGTGCAACACCGAAATGGCAAGTCCCATGAGAATGCTGATGGTCCATCTCAGCACCCATGCCAACAATGTGGAAGAGACATTGCGAAGGAAGATGCATTTGAAGCAATGAAAGCACAGGAAATGCCGAATAATTTCAAGGGAAGTTTAAGTAAAGTACTGGATGTGAGTTTTCTTGCGATCGGCAGCTTCGGATGGTCGCTAAAAGAACTACAGAGGAAACAGGGAGAAGATCCTGTAATTAAACATGCAGTGCAGTGGTGCAAAGCGGGAGAACATCTACCCCTAGACACAACTATGCAATAAAGTCGTCAGGTGCTAAGACTATGAGAACAAAGGGATAGTTTGACGCTAAGGGATGGCTTGGTGTATCGACAGGGGGAGGGAGATATTAGGAACAAACGACTTCAACTACTTCTACTATGAGAGCTAAAAAATTAAGTCATGGAGGCATTCCATAGTTCACTAACAGGAGGTCATCTGGGATTTAAGAAAACGTTAGAGAAAGTTCGGAAGCTGTTCTATTGGCCTGGGCATTTGAAAGATGTGAATGTGTGGTGCAGATCCTGCCATGATTGTTCACGTAGGAAATCCCCAAGTATGGCTGCTATAGCACGACCAGGGTACCCATTATAACGAATATCCGTAGACATCTTGGGCCCACTACCTAAAACCGCGCAAAACAATAAATACATCCTGGTTGTAGCGGATCATTTCACGAAGTGGAGAGAAGCATACGCCATGCCTAACCAGGAAACTGTGACTGTGTCAAGTATAATAATTGAGGAATTCGTGTGTCGATCTGGAGCTCCTGACGAAATCCACAGTGACCAAGGGCGTCGATTCAAAGCTTAAGATATTTCAAGAAATGTGCTTGTTTCTGGGAATCAGGAAAACAAGGACTACACCATACCATCCCCAATCAGATGGATTAGTCGAAAGGTTTAACCGCACACTTCTAGCTATGTTGAGCCAGTGGGTTAATGAGCGACACATTGACTGGGACAACTTCCTCCTCCAAGTCATGTTAGCCTACAGGTATAGTCAGAATGAATCAACAGGCTACACACCGATTTAACTCATGTTCGGGCGAGATGTACGACTGCCAGTCGATGTTTCATTCAGTCACCCGGAAAAAGTTTTTATGAATAAAACCTTATTTGTACAAGCCATGCTAATCCGTTTCGAGTTGCTTACGAAAGAGTCCGAGAAAAAATGGGAATCTACCAACACGTACAGAAGACGCTTTATGATCGACGATGCTCAAGTTCCCCTTATGAGGAAGGGCAGCGAGTGTGGCTACTTAGTAATGCCATTAAACGCGGATGCACACCAAAACTACATCGGCTATGGGAAGGGCCATACGTGTTAGTAAAACGTGTTTCCGATGTCACGCATCGTGTCGAGAAAAGCCAAAAGCGCTTAGTTGACTATTTCAACAGGCTCAAGTTGTATCAGGCTCTAGACACCGAAGCTGAGAACAAAGAAGCTCCTATGGTTGAAGGAGAACCTGAAAAACGGGAGGAAAAGGCGCTGGCAAACCAGCTGTCGCATGAGGGGCAAAACACCCACTCCTCTCCAACAAGAGCACCTCCAGGTAAAACTGGTACCAGCAGGACTGAGGGAGCAGCTTCAACAAACACGAATGTGCGATCAGGGGACGTAGTCCGAACGGCACTACCCAAAACGAGACTCGCGTGTGCCAGAGCAGTATCAAGCCGGTTATAATTTTGTGGGCACTGGGTCGTGCCCAATTTATGAGGGGGGTAGTGTAGCGAGTGAGATCATGCTCTAGCCAGCCCTGAACAGTCAGCAGGCTAGGGCCACCCCTCAAAGTAAGGGGGTGGGGAACATTCCAACGGGCTGAATTTAGGGTTAAACTGGACATGTGTTACAAAAGACACAGTAGAGCAACGGGGCTGAGAGTGTCAACACTAGAGTGCGTATTTTCAAATTGTAATGGACGTGTGCGACGAACTCAAGACATATGTATTCAATAGACGTATTAATAAGTACTAATTCTTTGTAATATTGTAGTTCAGAAATAAGAGTAGTAAATAAGACCCGTAACATTCCTATTTTCTTTTATGTTCATAATTTTGTAGAAGATTTGGATTTGAATTCAAGATTAGGGACTCGAAGATAAAATGAAGATTCTAATTCGTAAAATAGTGAATTAAACCCAACTATACTTAATAATAAAATTTAATACAACATCAAGTATGATTTGTTCCAAAAAAAAAAGTTAGCTTTTGAGTGGACAATAAAAATCTTTGGCGTGTAAAGGGGACATCAAAAGCATTATAAGAAGGTCAAAGTTCCATTCGGCAATATGTAATCCCATCAAAAAACCAAATAGTTTTCTGGGCATTAAAATATTGTTTGGTCTTCGGTACACTAAAAAAAGTATGTACAAAACCTCACAATTTTAGGAATAATGTAGATATCAAGAGGTAATTTTAAACATAAAAGTATTTTATAGCTGACAGTTAAACTATGAGAAGGACAAGGTTTCCAATGAGTTGCTCGTTAATTTAACGGCACATCGTAAAACCAATCTCGAAATATAACTTGAAACGTGTTATAGAACACGCAAGTAAGTATACAACCAGCACCCAAACTAAATATATTGGAAAGACAGTTCAGAAGCTTCAAAACCTCTAGAACGATCTCAATTATCTTAGAATTTTATGTTGTAATTCTGTTAAAACATGATTTGATTTTTTAAAAGTAAGGTTATATCTTAGGTTTATAAGTTAAACGTAGTTTGATTCCTAACTAATTTCTTTTTTAAGATCATGAAACTTAAGTGTAAGTAGAAACATGTTGATATCTTTCGCCTTTATTTTTAAAATAACAAATCAGTTATCAATAAATGCGTGATTTCCGAACGTTTAAAACGCGTTTCAGCGCTCCGGTAGGCGGCGCTCTTGAAGTCATTGAAAAAGACGTTAGACTTTTTAAATAGTTAATTTTCTATTTATTTTGAGCGCTTTAATGTGTCAATGTGTGTACAAACTGGTATCAGATCTCAAAAAGGTTTTGATCAAACCAAAGTTCAATCGAATCCATTAGAATGGATAAGGTGCATTATGTATTATTTGTAAAGTGTAGCTCTACCGATTGATTCAAATTTGAGAGTGAAGAGCCTTAACCTTAGACAAGAGTTTAAACCTATAACACGGAAGGAAGGATAATATCTGACAATTATAAAAGCTAAAAAGACTATTTTCAAATGTTCACATGTCAAGTCATTTGATCTACAACGGTTACTTTTCTTCCCCTCGTGTTCTTACTGTAGTCTTCACACCTTGTTTAAATCTTGGAGAATCATTTAACATGATAATGCAAGAACATGGGCACTCTCTTAACTGAGGACAGCAATTTGCCAGAAATTGAATTAAGGACCTCTATGCCCAAGGGCGCAGGGAGAATTTAATTAGGGGGTGGGGGGAAAGAAGGTTCAAAATCGTCATTTTATGACTTACTATTAAACCTTCAGAAATAAAAACATTGTTATTTTATACATTAGTGGTGGAACTTTATTAGTGTAAGGGGGCAGTAAGTAGCAAAAGGTTTTTAGGGACTTTATACCTTCCTCTCTCCAGTTATTATTAGAAAATGGGATGCTCCTAGAAGCTATTTATAATGGTCTTCGTTTGTGGAGTTTTAAAAAATTATCTGGTAACAGCTATTTAGAATAATGCTCCAACAGAATTTTTTTGGAATTTTGATACTCCTATAGGTTATTTGGAATAGTCCTCCTTTGGCGAATTTTTGAAAATTTGGATGCTTTTAAAAGCTCTTTTAAGAAGTGCTCCCCAGGGCCTGGATTCACTAACGAGTGCAATTCTGTTCCGGCGCAAGCCCAGAAATGGCGCAACTTTGCACCCAAGATATGCCCAAAGATGCGCCTTATTATTTACTCCATTTCTGTATTCACTAAACAAGGCGCAAACTGGTGGCGAGATTATGGTGACGTCATCATAAATCTAATCGATTTCGCTCTTTTCGACCAATCCGTGTGAAGAATTTACTTTAAAAGTCATTTATTTTAAATCTCTAATGAAAATGACAGCAAATAAAAAGATTTCAAAATATTTTGCTTGTTAACTAGCAATAAAATTAGAAATGGCCTCGTTCTGGGTGCTTTACAAAAAACATTATTTAGTATTTAATAATATTATTAGTTTAAAGTTTAAGTTCTATTAATAAAACATTTATAGACACTTTAAAACTTACTTTAAAGCTATACTAACCAGTGACGAGATGTCTTTGGACTTTGAGGAATACAAACCTCTTTGGATCTAGACAAAGATTACACATTTCGTGGTTTCGTTTTACGTTTTGTTTTGTAATAGTGCAAGAAATGCCACTGCGTTGTTTGATTGTAAAATTTCAACAATAAAAGGTCAATTGCTTTGTTACCACTATCTAAATTAAAACAAATGTGCTCAACAGACGTGTATCACTTTAATTTATTTATTATTAATTGGATTACAGTTAACTAATTATTGTATTTTAAGCCATAACGATAATATGCCGCCATTTAAATTCATTGAAGAGACAATCGTGATTTTAATGGTTGCGCCTACTCTTGAGTGGTGGCAAATAAAAGGAGCAACTCTACTCTCAAATTACGCCTGCTTCTTCTAGTGAGTAGAGATTGGGGCACATCTTTCAAGCTTGCGCCGGCGCAACTATTTGGTCCCGTTAGTGAATCCATGCCCAGAAATTTTTTAATAAATTAGATTCCTTAGAATCTATTTGATTTTTTTTTTCATTTTGAATGCTCTATAAGCTATTTAGAGTGTTGTTCACCTGCACTTCTTTTCCCGAAAATAAATGCCTCTAAAAGCTATTTGAAGTGTTCTTACACAAGCAAATTTTTAAAAGTGGATGCCCTTAGAAGATATTTTGACTGGTTCTCGTCTAGATTTTTTTAAATTAGATGCCTTTAGAAACTAATGAAAGTGGTCTTCTCCAAACAAATTTTTGAAAATTGAATGCTTTTATAAGCTAATTGGAGTAGTCCTCGCTTGTTTTTTTAAAATATTATATGCATATAAAAGCTATTTGGAGTGGCCCCCTACGGATATTTCTTATACAAATCGGATGGCTTTAGAAGTCATTTATGGAGATATTCGACGGGAATTTTTTTGAAAATTAAATGTCTCTAGAAGATATTTGGAGTATTTTTTTTCCTGGCAAATTTTTGAAAAGTGAATGGAAAAAAACCTCAGTACACCCGGCAAGGATCGAACCACGATCTATCCATCATCGCCAGGCTAGTTTATTGCAAGAGTATAGCACCTTAGACCGTGCGACCACCGAAGCGGGTTTCAAGAAAGTTGACCAAGACGAGTTTTCGCCAAGGTACAACAACTAGTTAAGATAAGCGAGAAGTGTTTTAGTGGTTTTCATGCTTTACAACTGCTATTGCCATTAAAAATTTCCCTTCACGAAGGCTGCGCCCTTAATCCAGAAATATATATATTTTAGGATATTTTCAAGGGCAAGAGCTAAGAGGCATTTACCCCTAGTGGACCTAAAGGTTTCGCTCATATCATATTCTCAATGAATGCCGCTATCGTCAAATCACGTCAAATGTTACTATTTTGGGCTGAATAACTAAAAGATTCAACGTTCGATTAAACATTAATTTGCAAAGTAAAGTCAACGTTAAGAAAAAAAATCAATATACAAAATAACTTGAAGTAAACGTCTATTTACTGCAAACCAAAGAGTAACAGTCTATTTTTTAAATTACGATTATTACCATTATTTTGACCTTAGCCTTCAAATTAAAGATAGTTCACTGATAGATTTTTTTAATTCAAATTTTTTTGAAAATGACTTGTACGATTTTGTTATTTGGGGAATGTTTGACCTGACATACAAAACCATATACTTGTTTTTTGGGGGGTAATTTTGTTTAATGGCAGTGTACTGATAACTAATTTTGATTTTAAATTACTTATTTAAAAAAAAAAAGGCTCTAATGATTTAGTTCAAAATGAGTATCTGTTAAGCTTTTTACATTATAAATAAATGTTTTTCTTGAAAAAATCATTTAACAGTGGTTAACTAATCAATGATTTTTGAACAGATCAAACCATTTTGGAAATAGCTTTAACGATTTTGTTAAAAATTGGTATTTGGATACTATTTTAAATGATATAATAAATAATGTTTGTTAGATTTTCTAAAATTAATTAATTTAAGGGTAGTTTAGTTATGACACAATTTATACTATTTGGAATATTTCAAAATACCTTTAGAATTTATATATAAAGAGTGTTTAGTGTGATTAACAAGATTATGTGTTTGCTTTTATGAGGGAAAATCACTTGAGGGTAGTTTCTGAAATTATTTTTTTAACGTTTGTTCTAAGCTATAATACACAGTTTGAGAAAGTTTGTGCGATTATGTGAGGCCATTTATTTAAAGACATACTAACAGGTTTTTAATCTATCAATATGTTAGTTTTAGATAGTTTGTTTACAATAATAAATATATTTAATTTTTTATAGGTGTAAATAGAAATCGACCGCATTGGTGCACTTAGCAATATTAATTTACCACATTTGAAACTTTCTCTTTATAGTTATGTCTATTTTTTTTCTAGTACCGCGTCCTACTAACCGTTCGGGCTCTACGTTTATGTCCTAATTATGCTAGTGGTTTTAGGGATTGTGAAGGTTATATTTATAGGAAGTATACCCACATTTGCATGGAAGGAGTGTGGAAAACACTTTAGGAAAAACCATCCTCAGTACACCCGACCGAGATTTGAATCTCAATCTCCCCGTCATCGGCAGTCTAGTCTATTACGAGAGTAGCGCGTTAGACCATGCGGATAACGAAGCGAGTACTTTTATATTATACTGTAGTGAGAATATTCTCCTACAAGTAGGCGGTGCCCTTAAACTGGATTACTATGCAAGTGTTGATTCTATAGCAACAAACTTCGGGGCTTCATATATAATGTCGCCCCGGCATGCGTGTATGTGTAAGTGGGAGGACTCATGGCCAGGTGTTCGAGTCCTGAACAGTTGTGGGAAAGTTATTTGTTCGCACATTGTGGTTACACATATTCTCTGCAGGAATATGTTGGTGCAATTCTTTAAGGTTAGGCTCTCGCATTATATTTAAATATAGATTTGATAGTGTTATTCAATGTAAGACATAAATGGAAATAGTGGGCCCAAGTAGATTTAGTTTAAAATTGTATTTAGTGTACAGGGCTTATACTAAATCCTAATCTTGAAAATAATTGAAATAATGACCAAAAACTTTTTAAAAAAAGTGACCAATAGTGACTTTTTAACAGAAAAGAGGGAAAAAATGGTGTATTTTTCTCTGTATTTCCAGGAAATCTTTGTGTTTTTTTATTATTTCACGCAGTCGAAATTAATTATCTGACCATTAATTGGAGCTCTTTTTTCCTGGCGTTATTAGTAGTTTCATCATACTGGATCGTGTAATAAGGTGATTGCAGTATATCATCAACAATTTTTTTCTTTCTTTGAAATAAGGTCCAATACCATCTGTTATCAAGTACTTCAATTTCCCTGCAGATATAAAAACATTATCAAAAACTACTTCAGGAAACATAACTTGAAATGTATCCCCAATTCCATCAGACGAAGAAGCTGAAAAATTTAAAGTTAAAGTCCAAATTATCTCTGCTTTTGTTGCAAAGTCTCTTACACTGTACAAATCTATTGTCCCAGCTCCAGGATAAGGTGAAAGCTGATGCCACACAGGAAATAAGTGAAGTCCTTCCTACATGGTAGAACAAGTCTGGCTCCGTATTAGATGTGCTGGAAGCAGGTTTCCTCTGGAGGACTGACAGCAGTAAGATGAAGGTGACGAGGTTGTAGCTTAATTCGATCGTTTTATTTATACCTTTTAATTGCAGCATGCCGAGACCAACCTTGGATTCCTCTGACTACGCTAATATTTGTGTCACAAACCAAGCAAATTCCTTCAATGTCGCTAAACTTCTTCACCCATTTGGAATAAAGAATACCATTACCAACAGTTTTTAAAAACCACTCCTTTTTTTAAAATAATTGCACTTCTCCATTGTAAAGTCAAAGAAAACATGTTAATATTTCAATATTCCTCCAAGCAGACGACCCCTTAAAAGAGTACACATTTATAATGTTAGAAATAATTAAAGTCATCCAAAATTTCAAAAAAATATTGAGGGATTTAACGACTGGTGTGACATTCACCTGCCGACCTGTAAGAGGATTCTGCAACAGCCTGGGTTTCAAGCAGACAGGAGCATATTCTAGACCCTCAGATGTGCTTCAGAAGGACTTTACAGTAAAATGAAATTACAATTAATCTGGGCATAAAAGAAATAATTGAAATGAGCAATTCAACTAATGTTAGTAAAAAAAAACGAGGAAAAAGGTGACTTTTAGTGACTTGATTAAAAAAAGTTACCTAGTATGAGTCCTGAATGTATAAAAATGTATATAAACACAGCAATATACAAGTAGGCTACATAACTTACAAATTAATGGCACCAAGAATTTTATAAGTGTATTTGGATTATCTTTAATTATTTGAAAAATGACACCTGGACATGGGAATCAAACCCGAGACCTATGACTTAGCGTTCAATGCTCTTACCACTGAACTATCCAGGTTTAGTCTCTCAAGACTAATGAATGATAAATGATCCTGACCAAGAGATGAATCCTGGATATCTCGGTGGTAAAGCATTGTCACGTTGATTCTAAGGTCCTGGGTTCAATTCCCGTGTCTAGTTGTCATTTTTTAAACTGATTTAAATTAAATGAATTGTGGTCTGCTCCATATGGACGTTCCCATAATTACAACGATTTGAATCATTTATGTATTGATATTCATTGAATTTGGAGTATTATAGAATATATATATATATATATATATCAATTATATATAGAAAAAAACTCCCCGGTGGCGTATTTAGCTAACGCGCTGGTTTCATGTTGAGCTAGACTGCCGAGGACGGGGCGATCGAGGTTCGAATCTCGCTCGGGTGAACTGGGGGTAGTTTTTCCTAAATGATTTTCCACTCTCCCTCCACGAAAATGCGGGTTCAATACCTCTATATTCAACCTTCCTAATCCTAACCCATTAGCGTAATTAGTAATTAAGTGTATATAACCCGAACGGTTAGTAAGACGCGGTGCTAAGTATATATATATATATATATATATATACATATACATTTCAATATATATGTGTGTGTATATATATATAAAGCGAAGCTAAGGATATATATAAAGAGATGCTAAGTATTTATATATATATATATATATATATATATATATATATGACGAAAAGGGCGTAAATAATTCATTTAAGACTATTTAAGATGTTAAGCACTATTTAGAATGGAACTAGAGTCCCCTGGACCTAAAGTCGGTGTGCTTACCCTTCAACCACGTGTGACGAGCTTCAAGTTAGCAAATTAAGCGCGCCAGAAGCGTAGTCTAGTTAAGTTTCTAAGATGTAGGCCTACAAGATGCTGTGTGGACCATGAAGCTCAGTGTTGGTTGGGTTGCGTGTTTGACAGAAGACCGTGGGAACCCAGCCAACTATAACGTTTTCTAATACAGACAGGCGGTGCTAATGTTCTTAGCTCAACCGGAGAACATTTCTCCACAGACAGACGCAGCGAATGTTTTCAATTCAACTGACATACAGTTCTGAGAGACTCATTTTAGTACAATACTAACGGGTGACCTGGCGGTCTAGCGGTAGGGTGTTAGACTTCTGTGTTGGGGGCCCGGGGTTCAATCCTCGATCCCAGCACAGATTTATCTGATTGCCAAACCCTTCCTTCACCTCTGACAATACTTGTATTAATCACAACTTGTGAATGTGATGAATGCCAGGCCTCCACCGTGGTTCGGATCCCACGTTAAACGGTAAGTCCTCCATTTCATCTCACCACCCTACAATTACACATTAGTGTAAGTGCGTATAACCCGAACGGTTAGTAAGACGCGGTGCTAATAATAATAATAATAATAATAATAATAATAATAATAATAATAATAATAATAAAATACTAACTAACGATGCAATGACAGCAGCTGTTGAATAGTTATTTTTACCACCGCGTCTTACTAAGCGTTCGGGTTATACGCCTGTGTAAGTTACTAATTACACCAATGTGTTAGGGGTTAGGAGGGTTTAATTTAGAGGAAGTGTACCTGCATTTGATTAGAGGGAGAGAGGAAAATTATTTAGAGAAAACCAACCTCAGTCTACCCGACCGGGATCGAGCTCCATTCTCCCCGTATTCGGCAGTCTAGTTTAACATGAGATTAGCGCGTTAGACCACGCGGCCACCGAAACGGGTGATAATAGAGTTTAGAAATGTAAATTACATACTTCTAAAAATTTAGATCAGCCTTAATATAATCTTCAATACATAAGCTTTCTTTTAAAAATTTAATTTTAATTGGTTAAGTAAACAGGGGAAATCGTTTTCTTAAATGGCAGCTACATTAATGAAAATTTTAAACTTTGATATGACAACCCTCGAACTAAATGTCTTTATTTTAATAACGGAAAAGTAAAATAGGTTTGGTAGAGTTATTCAAGAAATTTCTGTCGAAAGAGATTTTGTTGTTTTCTGAAATTGAGAGTTCACCTTTGAATATATTTTTTTAAATATTTTAGTATATTTTTTGTTGGTGTATAAACCTTCATTTTAAAATACGTAATAATTATGAAAATCTGTTAGGTAGAACTCCAGGACTCACCGCCGAAAGAAATCACTTAACGTTTTAAATATATAGATATAGATATCGATTCAACAGCTATCGCAGCGAGCGAGATTCCATCACGGCAAAGGTATATTGCAGTGCTTGATCGAATTTATTCAACCATTTTGTACACTTTGTCAAAATAAAATACATACTTATTCATAATTTACAGGAGGTACAGTCAATGCCAAGCTTTTACTTAAATAAATATCATGTTGGCCACCAATTCAAAGAGGAAAAGAACACCAAGATTTTTTTCCTTGTTCAAAAATTTCAATTTTTATTGACTAAATAAAGCCCATATAAGAATTTTTAGGGGTATTAAAAAAAATCTAAATGCTCCATTTGTTAAAAATAATTATTTGTGGAATGAACTAACAAACAAATAAACAATTACTCGGTTAAAATATTTTCACTAGACAGCCAAATATTGACTACAATTTTTCCTGACCAATCACAAAATCCCCTGATATTTTCTGACAGTTATAAATTCCCCGACATTTCCAGGTTCATCCCTGACCATGGCCACCCTGTGGGTCAACTCAAGATACTAATTAGACAAAGCTGAAGTACCGACAAGTCCACCGATTTTTTCCGGTCAAAAGCGCTCTTAATGTCACCAAGAGGTCTAGACTTCATCATAGCATGAGTGTACACGTACCGAAACTAAGGGTGAACATGTATGGAAGGTAACGTATGTGAGGAGTCTGGGGCGGCCTCTCAGCCCAGCTGTGGGTATGAACTAGGGGTATGGGTGGTGGGTATTGTTCGTAAGCCACCCCTCGTGTAAAGATACCTGGCCCTGTATTGTAGAGGGATGCAGCCTTTGATTGAGGGGAGGAGGGTCGGTCGTAACGGAAGGAAGTGAAGGAACTGGTCCAATTTCAGGGGCGTCCAAAACAAGTTTCCGCGTAATCACCCACCCAGCTTCCTATGAGGTTCCATTAGTTGCCACTTTTTTTTTTTTTTACCGTGATATTATTTTAACGAGAACTTTACATACCCAGTTATATCATCCCACGACATACAGACAAACTAGAACAGCTACACAACAATAAATATGAATAATCCATGCACGAAATAGTTTGGGTCTCTACAAATCCGGGGATACCAGGATCGATTACTAACAAGGTTAGTAAATTTGTGTCTTTGAAATGAAGGTTGTTTCCTTTCTCTAAATGCCGAATCAAAGATCTGGTTGTGTTTTTTTAAAAGATTACATTTAGCATAAAACTAATATTAACTTGTTCGACTATTAAATGTATATCATTTTAAATGGAATCGAATCAAGATGTTTTGGATTAGATTTTCTGAACTGTGTGGTGGTGTTTCTTAATCAGACAGTTAACACAGCTGACGACTATAGGTTAATGTAAAATTCGAATTTATCGCGCAGCATTTGAAATCTCCAACCGATATTTGTAAAGGATAGGGCCTATACAAAAAGAAAAACAAAGGTAAATATTCACGACAGCGCCGATTATTCTTGCGGAAATCAAAATCAACGTTTACGTAACGTTAAGGTTATCCTTGTGTTTTCAAATGAAAGCAATCACGATGAGCTTAACTTATTTTTACTTGACGTTAACTTAACGTAGAGGTTGTCCAGGGGAGTATCTTTACGTTACGTCACGTTAAGTGTACTACGTGTGGCTGCCAGCTAATTACGTTGTGTGAAACGTCAACGCGGCTATTTTAGTACTTAATTTATTTATGGTGTGTAAACGCCTTCCTCAGTATAGTTAGTCTGTCCAGGTCCTGCGAACAACCAAACTTCATGTCGTCTTCCTATACTTTATTTTGTAACTCCAAAAAGATTCTATTACAAGTACTTGAAGCCTAACCAGCCTTAAATGCTCGAGTGCCATTTTAGCGAACGGTTTGTTTCCAAACAGTTCCAATTCATTGTCTGTTTTGTTCGAGTGTTTACGTTACGATACTTGAATTCTAATTACATTGTTTATTTACGTTAGTTAACATTAAGTTGATCGTAATATCCGAATCAACGGATGAAAGCGCTTCTATTAAGATGCCGCTTAAAGAGAGCGAGTCGATTTACCGTTCCTTTTACAAAGCGAACCAACTTTTGTTTAATCCCATACGCCGCTGTTTTACGGCGCCCTTCGACGCAACTTGGGTTCAATATATAAAAAAAAAGTGTACGCTAAGGAGCTGAACTTTTTATTGTGTATGTGCACCGCGTCTGGCTCTTTGCAAATTTACACTACCAGAGTAGAAATAAGGAAGTTAGAATTTTACAGGAAACGTATCTGTATTTGCGTGAAGAGAGAGTGGGAAAACATTCGGGAATAAAACACCCTCAGAACACCCACCTGGGATTCGAGCCCAGCCTCCTAGTCAGCGGCAATCAGGTCTATTGCGAAAGTTACGCCTTAAACTGTGAGATCACTCATTCTGGAGAGATTGGTATTTAGGTAGAAGGTGGTTAGCATGTATGGCTGTTGACGACGGAGTTTGACCCTTTAACGGGTGCACTGATTTTTTTTCTCCTCCAAAGTTTATGCATTTATTTAAAATTCCTCTTACATACAATGTTCCCATAAATTATAGTTTAAACCACTAGTATTGAGCCTCTTTAAGAAGGCAACGAAACATACTCTAATATATTTTTTAATAAAAAGAGTTAATAGTTTTTTTTCCAAATTGATATATTAAATCAGAATTCAGAAAACGTACAAACTAACAAAACGCAGTTTAGTTTACATACATCAAGAGATAGCACGTAGATAATTATTAATTGGATAGAAAGGCGAAATTGCACACAAATAGCATTACTAGGGATTGAACCGGGATCCCCAGATTTGTGGTCCCCTAGAATAACCATGTGAAGCAATTAATAAAAATATTATGTGATAAAAATACATTTGTTGTTTTTATTATCTAAGTTGTTTTTATTATCTTTATTTGCAACTTTTAACGTTGATAATGCCCTCTTTTATTATTGTCAAACTGAAAGAATCTGGAACACGATTAAGGACAGCCCTGATATTTCCTGCAGCCACTATGAGCCAGGGGATTATAATAGGGACAGTGCCCTCCTTACCAACGTTTTGTAATTTATTTGATCATATTATTTGATGAGTAATAGGTTCACTTGGAAACTCAAAGTAAGTTCTGTAAAACACACTCAATAATAGCTTGATATTATTATTATGTAAAAGCAGTGAACCCTATTTTGCATTTAATATGTATTTTGCCTTTGGTTTAGTTTCTATTTATTACAAACATTTTAAATTAAGAGCTAGGATAAAAACTTAAGCCTCTCAAACTTTAGACCTAAATCGTATGTTTCATCACAATTAATTGACACGTTTTTATTAGTTTTAAGTATTAATCGAGCAGTTCATTTTTTCGACATAAATTTGAATTCAGAGCGTTTGTTTCACAATCCTATTAAAAGGACTCTACTTAAGAATCTGTTGAACCAACATGTCATTTTTAATCAAACTCTACATAATTTGTTATTTAAAATAAAATAAGAAAACTTGATTAATGGGTGGGAAGTTTTTAGGATGGTGTTTGCTACCTACAAATAAATAATTTAAAAAATAAAATTAAAGATTCAATATAAAGACGAAATGAAGTCAACTTAAAGAACATAAGTGATCTTTGTACTATCTTTTTTTACGTGTTTTTGTGTTTTAGTACCATACTCCTGCGGGATTTCCGGTGACGAGATAATAAAGTTAAATTATAGATATTTTTTCTTTCTCGCTCTAAGACACACACACACACACACATGTATATACATATATTTGCAACGCACATCAGCAGGGGAGGATCCAGATCATTTTGATAGGAGGGTCATAATTATAAATAACATAATTACTTACAATGTTAGATTTCTGTTTAAAGCCATTTAATAGTTTCTCATTCATATTTGATCTTATGTATGTTATAAGCCGTGGTTATCCTCTCCTATCTTTTAAAATCAGATAGTTTTTATAAACTATTGGGAGTGGCCCCCCTGCAACAATTTTTTGAAAAATGGTTCACTCTAGAAACTATGAGTAGTCTTCGACTGGATTTAAAAAATAGATTCTTCTATAGGCCATTTAAAGTGATCCTCACCGTAATTTTTTACGATAGAAGATAATCCTTGAAGTGGTCTTCCACCGATAAAATTTTGAAAAGTGAATTCTTTCAGAAATTTCAGAATTTAGAATTGTCCTCTACAAGACATTTTTGAAATTTGGATGACCTTGGAAGCTATTTAGAGCTTTAATCCCCCGACTTTTTCTGCCAATTAGATGACTCTAGTCTATTAGTTATGTGAAGCGGTCTTCTCCGGCAAATTTTTGACAATAGAATGCATCTAGAAGTCATTTGGAGTTTAATTTAAGGCCATGTTCACATTCAATAATATCAGAGAATTTGAAATAGATCTAGGAGGGGAATTTATCACAGGGAGGGGCAAATTATTTCCAGTGGGGGCAGAGTCCCCAACAGTTCCGCTGCTCCTACTGTCCACACATATATATATTCGGTATTCGTGGATGAACTGTTCTCAGGCGATTATTAGTCTTCTTTGAGGTGTGCTAGTCTACCGTCTCTATGCGGAGCAATGTTCGCTACTCGCTATACACGACAAATATTCTTACATGAATACGATTAAATTTTTCACATTTGCGTGAGTCATATCGAACAATGAATAAACGTGGACTAATAGCGCACGTGTGGACCCGGCTTAAGAGGTGTTTGCGCGTAAAAAGATTAAAAAAATGTTATAATCTTTATCTGTGTTGTATTTTCTTTCTAAAATTTGAACTTTCATTTTATTTTTTGTGTTAATTTTCTAACTTTCACAGGGGGATCCACTGACCCTTTGACCCGCCCTGCCCCCTGAATCCGCGCCTGCACATCAGTATAATATAAAATAGCTATTAAAATAGTTCAACTATATCATCCCAATTTTTAAAATAAGATTTTACCCTCACCAGTGAGCATGCGGATATCTACGTTAATTTCAGCCTTGTATGTGAAATGTGGTTGGGGTTCGAATCTATTCAGGGTGTACCCCGGTGTTTTTCCTTAATGTTTTCCCACTTGTCATCCATACAAATCCATTTTAAATGTATATCTATATTCTATATACATAAGATATATTTTCCATATGCATTCGAGTGGAGGGAAAGGACACACTCAGTACACCCGGTCGGAATTCGAACCCCAACCTCCCCACCACTAGAAAGTCAGCCGAGATTGGCGTTTAATCCCCGCGCCCACCTATTCGGTTATGTTCCAGAACATAGGCTTACTCAGTGTCTTATAATATCAAGCGAGGTAACTTTATAGGAAAGTATCTCCTCAAACTAAACGAACGTTACACAAAATATTCTAAAACCACGATTGAATCATACGACCTTCTTTGTGTTTGAGTGAACAAAGAACAACCTTTCTCGCACAAATCAGCACAAGCCTAAAACTCCCAAGGGAATAATTCCAAAAATACAAATTTATGAAACTAACCCAAAGGCTTTTACAAGTCTTGAGGACCAAATCTCACGGGAAACCATGACTAACTAAAAGATGAGAAAAAGAGGACGGGGGAAGTAAGAGGGGTACGTCAGTTCCAGTATTCTCTTTACACTTACCCTCTTTCTAAATAGAGTAGCTGGTTAAATTTAAAACAGCCCCTGCGAGGGGCGCAGAGTAAGGATAGAGCAGTGTCTGCATGTGAAGGTTTCTAGCCCCAAAACTTCCCCCCTATTCCTGCTACCCCTTCCCAACTTCCAACACATGTCTCCCCCATGTCTTATCCAGCAGCGCTGCTGTAGGGGCTAGAATGGGAAGGGAGGGGGCAGGGGAGGATTGCAGGGAAAATAAGGCCAACAAAACGAGCGCGGCCATCCGGGAAAACGCTATTTCCTCGTTCGACTAAAACTGTTTTTTGGTTTAAGTATACGTTAGGACTGTAATAAACTTACATCCGTTTGAGGATACAGGCTGAGGAAGGTGAATTTTTAAGAAAGTGCGCCAGGAATGGCTTGGGGGGAAAGTATCTGAAAAGTAGATCAATAATCACAACGTGAGATAACCCTCCCATAATACCCGGATGGATTTCGAGCCGAATTCCGACCCCCCGGGCCAAAGCTGAGCATGCCAGTTGAGGTAACTGTACAGTGGAAAGGGTATGGTTTACGGTTAACTGCGGTATTGTTTTATGTTGGTATTTAACTTGTGAAATCTTAGCCAAGACAACATCAGTAGAATATCAAGCCATTCAATTGAAATAAACAGAAAATTAATTACTTAAGGAATAGCTAACAATAATCTATAAATATCTATTGTAAAATGGATTTGCATTTTAGTATAAATAAGCAGTTAATTTCTTCATAGGTTTGTTTGTGTTAAAGTGGACGTAGCTATTTAAAAAATGATTGTTAGTACGCAAGCAAATCTCCTTTAGTAATCATGTGTATATTCAATTCACGGTAGGAATTACTCTCTGAAAGGTCTTTTTTCCTATCAATATCCTACTATATAATAGAGTTCAGGTAGAGAAAAAGGACTTTCAGAAAACAATTCCTACGGTGAACAGACTTTAGTGACGGTGGCGTACTTTTGTAATTGCGGCAATGAACTTTCGAGTTTCTAATGCCATAGAGCAGCGGTTGCTAAACTTTTCGAATGGCGTACCACCCCAAATATTTCCGTAATTTGGAGTATTACCAAGATGCTGGATAGTTACTATTTAGATATATGTTTAATGGTGCCCGGGGATATAATATCACAGGCTGCACCAGCTGTCTGAGCTTGAAAATATGTTGCCACCCCTCCAACCACTGTTTAAATATGTTTTACATTTGGATAGACTTGGTCAAATTATGTTTATAATATTTGATGAGGATATATCTTTTTTCGACTTTAATTTTAATGTTTTGTTATGGATTCTCAGGGCGTACCACCGGAAATTTATTGTACGTACCACAGTTTGGGAACCGCTGATACAGAGCAATTAAGTAATTTGTACAGTGGAATCTTCTTTATTCCGCCTAACAGGGACCGGGCGTCATCCTGATTAACGAAACTCCGGAAATTATTGAGCGAATGCATCAAAATAATATATATTACTACAACTTTACCATTTATTTTTCACAATAACAAATTATAAAACACTTAAAACATGTTACAACCACTATTCACTAAAGTTTTTGCTGTGCCAATTTTGTTCAGTCTCTAAACTGTATATATTTAATAATGTAAAATAGCTTTTGTGTAATAATTTGTTTAACATAGTTTTTTATGTGGATATAATGTTTTATTCATATTAATTTTGTATTTGTTGTTTATTCTTCGGATTTTCCCCCGCCGTTTTTGAGGGTTACCCACCGTTTTGAGAGAGATGAAGGGGAGGGGGAAGAAAGATCGTTTGTCGAGAGAGAGAGAGCATTTCAGATGAGCGCGGTAGTCAATACACAGAGGGTATTTCCCAGAATGGGTGCACTAATTTATGCACAAATCTGTGTCCGAATGTGAGTCGGGTGTTACAGGCCCTACAGTGGCCTTCTTTTTCAAGAAACAACAAGAGTTTGAAAGACGCCGCTAAATCAGCCCCCTTGTTTCCCCATTCTTTCCTACTCTTAACCCAGCAACCCACAAGGTAGGCCTCTATTGTCGGCGAACCTCATTTGGACGAGGTAAGCAATGCCTATCACAATTTTATATCGAATACAGTCCACTTTTCCTTGTTTTCACTGGCTATTTTAATCGTTTGTTGACCGGAAGAAGCAAATTTTGAATAAAGTTTACGAGAGGCGCGATCAAGCAGACGTTTCACCGCCAAATATCGTAATTAATTAATGTATTTGAAAGGAGTTTTTTTAATACTACATCAATTATTCGCCCCATAAAGGTTTGTTACGTCATCACGTCAATCAGTTTGAGGATCGATTTTAACATTAAAATAACTGGTGACTTATTAAGATTATATTCGGCAAACCGGTTGAAAAAACGATGGCTTATTTCATGCCGACCACCAAAGCGAGTAAAAAAAAAGATTAAGTTGCAGATAATTTACAGGGAAAATTAATTCGTAAATCTATTTAAAAAAAACCATACCGTGTTACTTGCCAGAATTTTTGATAATCTTTAATGAAATAAAATCTTTCAGGGCAAATTATAAAAAAAAACCACTTAAAGTTTGAACGTTTTCCGAGGGCATTTTTTTTTTTCCTTCTTCGAGATGTTGTATAATAGCGTCAAAAAGGTCAGGTGTGGGGTCTGGCCGGCTGCCGTTTGGTGCGGCAGCTGGATGACGGGCATACAGACCATTTTTACTATAACCGACCTGGAAAACTGAACCTTAAGAGCAGCACGCGACACTCGAGTCACCTGGACACCTATAGATATACAATAAAGTGGTACCACCACACGAGGGTTCCCAAGAAGCTTCCCTAGCCGATGGCGGGAGGTTTTTCTAGGAATACAGAGAGAGGCCTGGCCAAGCCATTCAAAATAATATTATTTATTTTTCAGTGCTAGCCTGTTAAAGGTATTGTGACTTGTTTGTTGATCGGCACTATAATAAGGGAAGTTGAAAAATTTGAATTTTAAGGTTTAAAACCCCTCAATACAAGAGTTATCATTGCCCAACCAATATGTTTATGCTAAGGTGCTACTATCGCAGTAGACTAGACTGCCGATGACGGGGAGATCAAAGTTCGAATCTCAGTTGGGTGTACTGAGAGTGATTTTCCCCATCATATTTCCACGCAAATGCGGGTACACTTTTAAAAACATAACCCTCCTCGTTCCTAAAACCAATAGCGTAATTAGTACATACACGTAAAACCCGAACGGCGTTAGAAAAAATTATAATAGGCCTATGTTTACCTGCCTTAGCTTTCGAAATAAAAAATTGTCAAACAGTTAATCAGTATGTACCTTCCTTTCTTTATTTGGTTCCACTATGGTGCAGCTTATAAGATATGACCATAGTGTAATCAGTGAAGGTAAGATTACTAGACATACTTTTACTACTACTATTATTATCTTTCAGGGAGTGTGTATTTTGGCTATCAGTGGCGTGGGGTGGAGTGTTACTAAGGAAAGTAGAGATAGTTTAAAATTTACCTTTGATTTGTTCTCATGACTCAGTAAAAAACTCATTGGTCAGGCATAAAAAACTCATTGGTCAGGCATAAAAAATGCATTACCCATATGTGATGTATATAAAGCAAAGTCTAAGTTTGGTTGGTCAAATGGGGATCAAGTGGGTGAGAACATAAACACAGGTACAGTTTTAACAAGGTCTGCTTACACTGGCAACACTCCTTGACACGCCACTGTATGCTATGCAAACATGTGAACTTCTGTAGATTAAAACGAATGAGAACCGGTTCAATGGTCGAACAGTCCAAGACATCATTCTCGAGATAGATTGGCCTGCTGATGACGGGGATATCGGGGTTCGAATCTCAGTCGGGCCGCTTCCACACAAAAATAACCCCATCCAAAAGGTTATTTTCATAAGGTCGTGTTTCAATAATGTAAAAACGATTTAAAAAATTGTTTGCTATGGAAGTTTTAACTGCCAAAAGTGATAACATATTATGGTCTTGCAGATCTATTGGCTTAGCGAATGGATACATTGTAGCTTTTGATTTACCACCTCTCCTACCGTATATAAGGTATATTCATTCGAGTTCACCGCATGTTTCACAATAAATGGTACGGAACTCCGCACGGACTTTCTCGCTCTATTGTTTAAAAATTGAGATATTTGCTCAAAACTCGTAATATATGTGAAACGAAATAATATACACTGGCAAACCCGAGCAAAAATTGCGTCATACTTACGTTAAACATGTTTTGACTCCCAGATTTAAATTTTATGATTTTCTTTTTAAAGAATTAAAGTCCTCACTACTATATTCGGACAGCAAAACATCGTATTAAAATTTAGACTTACGGTTATAACATTTCTATTAAATTCTTTATTTATAAATTCAGACCAATAAAAAAGGTAAATATTGACTATTGAATCTAAAATGATAGAGATAGATCATTGCTGTGCAAACATTTCTCCTAAGAGGTTGAAAGAAAGAGAGCACACGCTTTTTGAGAGACTTGCTCATGTCTTACTCAATGGCATTAGAGAATTATTGCGTTAAAACTTAACTAGTATATCTTTACAACTAAATCTCACAAAATTGTATTATATATTTGCAAATATCTCAGAAACTGTTGGTTTTATAAAAATATATTTCATATAAAAGTTTTTTATTTTAATAGTACTACAATTTTGCAATGAAAAGTTATTTAGTATCTCTAATAGTTGCGGAGATAAGAAAATTTCCGCTTCTGTAAAGTACCCTAAAAGTCATTTTTATGGGAAAATGAAAATAGCTAGTTTATTTATAATCTTACAACGCCTAGATACGAATTTTAATCAAAATTGTTAGAGCCGATTTTGAGAAAATCGATTTTTTTCTCTTTTTGCTTTTTATTAAACTACTCAATTTTGGGGTTAAAAATACACACAGACAGATGGCATTGCAAAGACCACTTTTTAGAGTTCGGGGGGTCATGAGACGTCGACATCCATCAACATTTAAGGTTTAATTTTGTTTACGGTCGCAATACTTTATCTTTAGTGTTCGAAAAGTTAATAAATATATATATATATAGCTTGAAAGTTATTTGTTTTATAAAAATATGTTTTAAATAGAATATTTGTATTATAAATAGATCTACATATTTGCAATGATAAGTAATTTCATATCTAAAAGAGTTACGGAGCTATGATAAAAAAAATAATTTACGCATCAGACCGGAACCCTTTAAGTCATTTTGCCGAAATATTGAGGGTGGCCATTTTGTTTAGAATATTTATAAATGTTTAGAAATTAAATTTAATTCAAATCGTTAAAGCAGATTTTGAGAAAATAGAATTTTTCTCTTTTGTCCTTCAGTAAACTACTCTTAATTTTAGGGTTGGATATCCAATTCCAAAAAAACCCTCGGGGCAACCCTATGAAAACCCTAGATACCAAGTTTTAGTCCAATTGGTAAAATATTTTAGGCTCTAGTCCGAGGTACAGATGAAACGTCAACATTCATCAAAATCTCGAGCTCAATTTTTTTTACGATCACAATACTTTCTCTACCTGTAAGATAGCGAGAAAGTAATAATGGGTTAGAAATGAGGAACTATACCCGTACTTGAATAGAGGGAGAGTGGGTAACCATTTAGGAATAACCTCCATCAGTACACTAGACTAAAGTATATATATAATATATAAACTGCATTTATTACAGATTGTTTTGGTGTTAGTAACAATTTTTTATATCGAAAATCAACAAAGCTACACTTATTTGAAAAACATGTTGGTTTTTTTGCACCACCCTGTATCATGGATATATTTGAAAACACAAATAAATTATTATGCTCCCTGAAGGATAGAGCTGTTCAATTTTTCTCAATATTTCTGTATCAATGTAAATTATTTTATGTATGCTCTTTGGTGGAATGCTTATGCAACAACGCATATTATTTCGGTTCACAAATCTTTCAAGTTTTTATTAAATGTCTCTGTTTAAGATAAAAGAGAGAGAGTCTATGTATCGTATCATTTATTACATAAAAAAATTATTATTATTTTTTTTTTCACGCACAGAGAAAGTAAGAACAGTTTTTGCAATCGTAGAAATGTTTGACCTCTAGATTATGGTGGCTGACGTTTTATGTGCCCCTAAACTAAAAAAAAAAGAGTTAGTATTACATTAAATCCCGTCTGTTTTTTCTGTCCGTACCTGAGGTTTGAAGCTGAAACAGTTTGATGTGTTTCGTTCAAACGTGATATTTAGATGTTACATAATCATGCCTCAAACAAAAACGTGATTTAAATTTAGAGCTCTACAATCAAGAGTAGTTAACAGTTGACTGATTTTCGAAAATTTGAAATGATTCAACGATGGTTCTAACTACTGTATTTGGTTTAAAATTGAAATCTCACGAGTGTATTTCATGATAAATAATTAAAACTTGTTTTTCAAGAGAGAAAAAAATATTAGTTTTTTGGGAGTTTTTAACATGATGAATTACACTGTACTGGCCTACTTGTTTGTGAAAAATATTTAAGGGTAATTTATCGATAGCCAATTTTTGAAAATTTATTTTCTAACTCTAATATACCATGTGAAAGTAAGTATTGTACGAGCGTGTCGCATTTATATTAAATATGGTGAAATGGTTTTAATAGTCTCAACTTCATTGTTTTCTAACTAAAGGAGGAAACTCGCTATGGACAGCCAGCACGGCACGGCACGGAAACGTTCATATTGTTTTGCATAGATTACAATGGAATGTACCGTTATCACAGTCTTACTAGTAGTTCTGTGAACCTCGTTCCTCCATGTTCTTAATGTTACTACAATCTTACTACAGTAGCCCCATGACTTCTTTGGTGCTGATTGACAACTCACGGCTTTGAAAAGCTACCAGACCAAATTATGTATCCCTACGCCGAACCATATGATCTGCAAAAACATGTGTTTAGCACCTGTCACTTCTGAAAGTCAAAATTTAGGTATATACCTAAATGTTGACTGTCAGAAGTCAGCTGTGAGCTGTCAGTCAGCACCAAAGAAGTCATGGGGCTACTGTAGTAGTTCTGTGAACATAAGAAGTAGCTCTCTACATGTTACTATTGGTATTACAGTCTCCTTGTATTAGAAATGATAGTTTTCCTTGTTGATAATCTTATAGAGAAAACAATAATGAATACTATATTCAAAACTACTTTTATTCATAGATAAAAGCACTGTTGTTTACGCGGCTTAAGAAGTAAGTTTCACTATATAACAATGTCAATTTCTTTTTAAAATATGATCTATATACTCGATCATTTGATTAGATTCATAATTTTAAATCATTTGAGATCAGCTATTAAACAAAAATCCTGCTGAGCGGCCGCCATTTTGAAATAGATAGACAGATCTAAAATAAGGGCGGACCCAGGGCATGTTATTAAGGGGGACGATTGTTTTTCATAAGGCTCTTTCCAGTATAAATGTAATAATATTAATTAATCAAGATGTTAGTAATAATATTGCTTGTCAATAAAAGTAATTTTAATTAATAATTATAGTAATAAAAAGAGCACTTTAAGAAAAAAAACTATTTTTACTAACACATTTGGAATTTTAACACAAAACATAAAACAAAAAGTCGCTGTCACAATAAAGGTAATAAATGCTGTATATATGCCTTATATGAATTTAAAATGTTTTAGTAGTTATTAATAAAATAATATGTATTTTAATACAAATAATAAAGTATCATACTAAACTTAGTAATCTAATTACTGGACAGTTTTGGTTTTAAGCCACTTACTTTTCTGCACATTAGATAGTTCATGTAGAAGGTGTTAATCAGTTATTCTTTACAACATTAAGGTTTTGGTTCAATTTTTTTGTTTTCTATGTGGGGGAGTGGGGTGGGGCGATCGTCCCCATAGTTCCCCCCCCCCCCCCCCCCCC
>CABFWB010001150.1:80878-104354 GCA_902151455.1 Timema bartmani | reverse complement strand
GTTTGAATAAGTAAAATAAAACCGTGGGTGAGAAAAGCTGGCAGGGAGTCACGTGATCTGAGAACATTAGCCCCGCGGCATCTGAGGACTGCCTAACTTGCTAAACAAAACGACCTTGTGTCCACTTCTTCTACAAAAATAAGATTTACGCTTAAAGCTTTCTCGTAACTTGTTCTTTGATACACGTCGAAATACTTATTTTGGCGAGGGAACAATTTGACAACTCGTGAACGTGAAGGGGGAAAAAATGTTTTTTTGATCATTTTAATTAAAACAAGCGGGGAGGGGGGAGTAAGGAGTGGATGGGAGATGGTGTTTATTAATGTAATTTGTAACTGTATGTGTGATGTAACCCACCTTTTATAAACCCTTCAAGAGTTACGGCATATATGCTTAGAAAGACGTATTATAAATACAAGAATGATCGGCTGTGTCGACCAAAAACAACAAGGTGGAATGCGTAGAGCTGAGTTCCCACGGTACTTTATATATAAATCTTAACATAGTTTATAGCCCTTCTAGTATGAGAGCCATTGTAAGTCTTTAAACTGTGGACAGAAACTTTGAAGCTTGCACATTCCTTCTACGCCAATCCTCTTATCCAGAGTCCAGGGAACTATGCTGTCCCAAAGACCTGCTCGGAGGAGCGAGACACTCGATAACCAGTTGGTCCACGGTCGACTCTCACCCCGGCCCTCCGCATGTCACCGCAAATATCTCTAGAAACCCTTGTAGGAAGGATTTATTCTTAGCACCACGTCTTATTATCTGTTCAGGCTATACGCATTTGTACTAACTACGCTAATGAGTTGAGGATGAGGACGGTTGAATTTAGAGAAAATGTATCCGCATTTTCGGGGAGAGACAAAGAGAGCGAAAAACTATTTTAGATAAACCACCCTCAGTGCACCCCAGCGCTGTGGAGTCGGACCGTAGAAAAATAGAGCCGTAGTCGAAGGCTTGGTGTACCGACTCCACAGCCCTGGTACATCCGACCGGGATTCGAACCCCGAGCTCTCAGTCATCTATGGTCTAGTCTAACACAAGAGTGACTCCTTAGACCACGCGGCCAATGAAGCTGGTTTCACGTTATGTGAAGTGTACCACGTGTTCCTACTAGCCAATCATGTTGCGAGAAACGTCAACACGGCTATTTAGTACGGTACTTTATTTGTTTGTGGACCCGCCTCGGTGGCGTAGTTGGATAACGCGCTAATCGTGTTGAGCCCGACTGCCGAGGACGGGGAGATCAAGGTTCGAATCTCGGTCGGGTGAACTGGGGGTGATTTTACCTAAATGGCTTTCCACTCTCCCTCCACTCAAATGCGGGTAGACTTGTTATAGATATAACCTTCCTCATCCCTGAAAGCATTAGCGTAATTGGCACATAAGCGTATGATCCAAACGGGTAGTACGACGCGGTGCTAAAAAAAAAAGTGATAATTTTCTTGTGCGTTCCTAAAATATAAGCATGACTACACCAAAGCATTTCTTTGTGTGCCGGTCCGCGGCCCACCGCTTGGGAAACATCGGCCTACACGATAAAATGCAAAGCAGTTCAATCGGAACAGACAAAAGAGTGCTAAAGTTTGAGTGAGAGAGCAGTAGGAGGGACGACAGATGCCGGTATACGAGTAGAGAGAGGTAGTGCCGGGTGACGGATGTGGTCGTATGCAACATCCTCTTACCCCTCACCCCAAACAGCTGTTGTCTTCGGTATCTTCCTCGCCACCACGTGCCACAAACACCACCACCTTTACCCCCTCTATGGAACAAACATTGAACATATTGTGTCACCGGGGGGGAGGGGATTGGTGTTGTTCGATTCCTGAATGCATGCTTTGCTTTTAAATAATGAAATGATTCAAATCCAAAAAGTAGAGCTTATACGACACTTAAATGTATAGTAGGATTTTGGTAGAAAGAAACTTTTAGAAAATGCAAACTTGTTTTGTGAGGTCAACATTGAAAACATTTTACTACTATATTATTAGTGTTATTTTTATAGGTATTGATACTATATTATCAAAATTGACAGATGCAGACCAACATGACTAATGTGTGAAATGGCAGGCCTCCACCGTGGTTCGGATTCCACGTTAAGCTGTAGGTCCTCCATTTCATCTCACAATTACCCCACCATTACACATTAGCGTGTGTGCGTATAACCCGAACGGGTAGTAAGAAGCGGTGATGATGATGATGATAATAATAATAATAATAATAATAATAATATGACTAATAAACGTAAAATAAGCTAAAAGAAGTTCTAGTAACTTTTTTTACTGTCAATTTTTTTAATATCATATGGCATATATGACCGGGAGGGTCATGACATCCAGGTTCGGTCGCCCTAAGTGTAGACCAGGGGTTCTTAAACTGGGCGTCGCCGGTCTTAGTCCGGGGCGTCGTAACTTTAAGAAAAAACTAAAACTTATAATGTATAGTGAAATGTGACGTGCAAAGTTTCAATAAGAGTACGCATAAATATTTTTAAAGAATGGAATAAATCATACAAGAAAACACATGTTTCGCCATTATGAGCAAATTGTACACATGAGATCATGCACAACAACAATATGTCTACAATAATTTCTTCTTATTCAGTTCTGTAATTTTGTTCTAATATTGTATTTTTACATTTATAAGAATACAAGCTAGTACCCTGTAATGTAAGTGACAATTTTCCTTTAAAAAAAAAATGCCACCAAATCAAATTTGGACGATTTTATTTTAAATATTGGATACAGGGGCGTTGCAAGGAAATTCTGACATGTGAAGAGAGGGAGGCGCTGTCTCCAAACGTTTGGGAACCTCTGATGGCACTGATCGTTGCCCAAGGTACACCATACGTTGTTTGCCCAATGAGATGTGATGATAGTTATTATGATGTTGTGGAGCCGGCGTGAATCTTAAGGTTGGGTGCTAGTGAGCGCGAATTTAGTGCGCTAATTTTGCAGTTTTTATAGCATAAACATTTTTTGAACAAAATAAATCAAATTTTTCTTCTATAGAAACATAGTTTAGTTTTCTGCACGTACTAATCTCAACAGTTTTTGAATATCTGTCATGAGCATGGTGGCATTTGGTGACAAACTTTTTAAATGAAGAGAAAAAGTTGTCATTAAATTCCAGGAAACATCTGACAGATATTCAAGAACTGTTGAGATTAGCACGTGCAGAAAACTAAACTCTATGTTTCTATAGAAGAAAAATTTGATTTATTTTGTTCAAAAAATGTTTATGCTATAAAAACTGCAAAAATACTTCACTAAACTCACGCTCACTATCACCCCATCTTAAGCTAACTTAAGTTAAGCCTAATTATCCAAATGGTGGTAACTACTAAGATCATTCCCCTTAAGGGAAAATACCCAAGGTACCAGCCGGGAATCGAATCCGGGACCCCTAGGCTCGTAGCCAGATGCACTGATCACTGCACCAAGAGTCCGGTTACTGTCAAATAAGGTATTCTTGATTAAATAAATTGGACTGTATTAGGCTCTAAAGATTTTTTTTAACTACCCGCACTGATGTGAACGTGGTTCCCTGGAAGAAGTTGTGGAATTATATATCCAACCCTAAATTAAGTGTAGTTTACTAAAGGGCAAAAAGATAAAAATCAACGATTTTGATATTTTTTTAAACTCATCATTGTTTAACATAACAAAAAAAGAGCAACTTTAATTTTTCCATTAAAATGATTTTGAGAATAATCTTAACATGAGCAGAAATTTCCAATTTTTATCATGTCTTCACAAATTTCAGATATGAAATAGCTTATCATTGTAAAGTTGTAGTAATAATAAAAAGAAAAAACTTTTATGCGAAATATATTTTTATAAAATCAATAGTTTCTGAGATATTGGCAAATATATACCTTTTTTATGGAGGTATTTGAAACTGTTTGTTATGCTCTTTGATGGACAGAGATGTTCCTCTTTTATCAATGTTACTGTAGCCGTATATATAATGTTATTTATGCTCTTTGGTGGAGTGTTTTGGCAATAATGTACATGATTTCGTATCATAAATCTTAGTAAATGTTTATATTTTAAGATAAAAGAGAAAGTCTGTGGGGTGCACCGTACCATTTATTATTCATGTCAACAGCCTCTAGACTGGTTTGATGCAATCCTCCATTTCTTACAATCGTGTGCCAATCTGTCAAATAACTTTTAAAATAACACATTTTTTTCAATGAGTTAAAACCTTTTCCAAATACATCGACATGTTTAGTACAATCCTTTTTATTGTATTAAAAAACAGGTCATGTCATCTAAAATATAGGCTTAGATCACTGTGCGTGTCAATAACAGCTTGCACTCCAAACAGGTAGACAGACGGACAGCTGTGGGGTGTGGTATCCAGGTGAGACAAGCCTCCCTCAGAAGGCCGGAAGGAAGGGGGAGGTTCCACCCCAACCCCATGTATATACACCCAAAACCAGATCCTGTTATAATGTTAGATTTAAACTAAGAAATGTACATTACCATAGTCAAGATCAGTGGTCTTAGGGTAAAGTGCTCCCTCAGGATCAGATGTTCGTGGGTTCAAACCCAGCCGAGGTCGACGGATTTTTCTTGAGCGATAAAAATCCGTAGTACAATTTCCTTCGGAGGGAAAGTAAAGCCGTCGGTCCCAGGTCAATTGTTGCATGTAAAAGAACCCTAGAAGGTATGTGAAATTACCTTTCCCGGCAAAATTGACGAGCCCTTTCGCTCATAGAAATTCACGTGTGCCGATATAATCAGTCGTTTCAGAAAGAGCATGTTAAATACCTCAAATAAATAAATATATAAATAACTGACTCATCCACATAAGCAAAAATGACTGTTGTTAGCAAAATAAAAGCTAAGTTATAAAAAGTCAAACAAAACCTGCACTCACTCCTGCACTTTGATGTCACTGACTTTCACTCTCTTACCTTCTCTGTCAACATTGATTTAGTCAGTTATATATTACATTTATGTTTCCCATAAGCGTGGTGAAATAAAATGCTATGGTCTTGATATTTCAAGTTGAACAAGACCGAGCCCTTAGAGAACTACCAAAAACTTGAATTAGAACTGCCGGAAAAATATTAAAGCACTAACATCTTTTTTAAAGTGTAAGTAAAAGTAGCGAGGCGTCAGAGTAGGCAGGATAAGCTCAGTTATCTTAAAAGGCTTTGAAAAAGGAGAGAAAACATCCTTTTACATAAAATAGATGTAAAATTGAAATTTTAATGATCATTTTTTAAAGCGTGGTGACATTTTAGCAAGCGCGTGAGCGAATGTCTCAATTCCTTTTGGCAGGAAAAGCTGATACCTTTCCGCCTACCGCACACGGAGTATCAGGCCTGCAGGGAGCTATGGAGGGTGATGCACGCGCATCTGTTCATCTCAGCCCCTGAAGGCGACCAGTAAGCCGGCTATCCCCGACTCATAAGTGCTACATTCTGACCATAAAGTGTGTTTTTCAAAGATTTATTTCAGTGTAAAATAGTTTAGTTTTGTAATTGTGACTTGAATTTAATTATTTTGTTGAGTTTTTTAAATTTAGTACTATAGTATATGTGAGTGATGTTTTAGAATTTAGTGTACGTACCGCAGAAAAAAAGAAGGGAGATGCTGTAGACATCATCAATGACTTTTTCGGTTCAGTTGAATTGTTAAATAATTCTGTTGAGGCTTTGTCATTTAAACGGAAAATACATTATATTTAAAAGGAAAAATAGCAAGACCAAAATTATATATTTCACAGAAGGTATAGCAAAAAATAAAAATATGATCCCCTAAGACGATAGGCGGCGGGAAGTTATAAAAAGATGGCCTCTAGGCTCCTCTTTGAAACACGTTCACCTGGTGGGAGGTAAATACAGGATACTGTCACCTCCATAGCAAGGAAGACACGGATAGCAATCACATGGAGATCAGAAACGATATTAATATGTTTATGGTATATATTGCTTCGTGCGAGTATAGCCACACCTCCGCTAGCCCGATCAAAGAATGGCTTGTCGGTACGATATACATCGTACCCACGAAGCCTCGGGTATCAGCAGGGAAGAAAGTAGTAATTTAATTTCCTCTACACGAGTATGTAGATCCCTAATACATACAATTCCAATGTAGTAGCGTCATTATTTATTGATAAAATTTATTCATCCATGCAATCAATAAAACTATCTCTTAAAAATAAAAATTGATCTAAGACCTTTTATTGTCATATTGCCTTTCAGAGATTCTCCTGGACCTTCCGATTTAGGGGAGGTTTTCGCTTCTCCAGCAGAGACAAGAGCGTTGCGTCCTTGCGCGAAGGTTTAGATACAGCCTTCAACGCCTTTTTGTTTGTATTGGTATCGGCTGTCCCTCGCTGGGCTTTCTATATAACACCAGAGGGTCTTTGCGGTCTCACAAGTTCTGCCACCCATCTCTGCTTTTGGAGTGTGCGGCTAAACAACGGCCACGGGTAGTTCTATTACCCAAGCTATGCCCAGGGGTGTTTCCCGAGGAGGGACGGGGGTGTTCGTCGAGGAGGACTCGGGGAAGGGGTCCTTGGGGAAACGGGTGGTGGAGACATACTCTGTGGTGTTGCCACCATAGTTGGTGCATTATGGCTATTTGTGTCTCGAGCAGAGACCAGTGGCACGGATCATGAAGACGGACTGCGCAATGGCAGTTAGGACAATTGATATTTTGGCTAACAATCTGGCTGTAAGAGGTCTGAAATATTGGAGTTTGGCTAGATACGTATTATTTGCATGCCTGGGCGTATGGGATCTTCTTTTCAGTTTGTATCTCCGGGGCTTTTTTTTCTCCACCTTCCATTTCGGACAGGCCCGAGACAATGCAGAGTGAGGACCTTTGCAGTTAACGCAGAACTTAGGAGACTAATACGGTGTATCGTTATCACGCTGTTCGCAATCTGCACAGGTTAGCATCGCAGCTTTGTGTGCCCAAATTCCTGGCACTGAAAACAGCGCCGAGGGTTGGGAACATACGGCCGGACCCTGAGCACGTGGAAACCTGCTCGGACCTCCTTTGGAAGGGTAGGAGTTGCAAAAGTGAGGATATATGTATGTCTTTTTATAACTTCCTTTCTTTTTTATGACTAAACGATAAACTTAGGTTATATGTTGAGGGTGAAGCTCCTCACAGATTTCCTTTAGTGCTCACGAATTTGAGGTCACAGCAAGTGACCACTCCCTTGCAAACATTGAAGAACCTGTGTGGCTCTACCTTCACCTGTAAATTGGCCGAGTTGTTCAACGATATTTCAGATAGGGCCATTCTATTTAAAGACTGAATTTCGTAGTCTGAATCAATATAGTGCCATTGCGCATTTTTCTTATCGAGACATTCGAGTTTGTTGCACCAATTATTAGTCTTTCGAGGATAAATGGGCTGAAACGGTCAAGGTTCTCATCTTTCTCTACTCGAGACATAATCATGAAGCGGGGCTGATGCCTCAGGACTTCCTGATTATTCAAAATCGGACTAGACGCCTTTTTCTGTCTTCGCCTCCTATCAGAATTTCAGCCCTGTGAAGCCATGCCGACTAGGGATAGCTCGTACGATACTCGAAACGTGGAACCAAGGTTATCCAAGTTGTTTCTACCACGTGAGGCCCTGTTAACTCTTCTGACAGCGAGTCCCACGTGACAACAACCTTCGCATTGGGGATCGCCAGCAAAGAGGTCATCGCAGCAAGCGGGTGCAGGAAAGTGCCAATTCTACGTCCGGAGCCCTCATTAACGCAACCGATATTTTCTCAAAGTAGGGTTCCTGGTTATTGTCATACTCAAGTCCCTTCTACTAAGATATTGCAACGGGCGCACTTTCATGATGAAGCTCTAAGTGCTATGGTATCCAATAATTGTCCAAGGGAAGCTGTGTATGTTGCAAAGGCCATCAACGGAGGGACATAAAAGCTTTTGCACAAGACTGAAGGGCAGGAAAATGGAAGAAATATGAAAAGAGAAAGAGAATGAATAAGAAAAGGAGGGGAAAGCGAAAATATAGGAAAGCTTTGTTCTGAGCAAAAGCTTCCCCTTTAAGTCTCCTCTTACGACAAGCCCCCATATCAGCCTCATCCTACAGGGGACGGGGGACATAATGCAATATATTGTATCGTTTATTTATAGTCAAATCAACCAAAATTATTATAATATTAATTAATAAAATTGTTTGAATACAAGCATTTAGTCATAAAAATACCTACATTGTTTAAAAGTCACACATTAAAACATCAACTATTTTGCTATGATACTTTATAATTATGGGTTGGTTTGTATTGGTTTTTTGTTTCCACATACATTTTAACAACCTCAATACAAATAAATAAAACTATAAATTTGATAAAGTCCAACAAAAATTCAAGTATTAAATACATAACCTAATTTTGGTAACTTCCCAAATTTATTTTACGGTTGTAGATTTAATGTTTCCATAATTATTTGTACCAAAAGTTTTTGTTTGAAATGTAAATTTAGTGAATTTGTAATGCTTTAAAAATATGTACAAATAATTCTCCAGCATATTGCTTTCATGAAAATGTTTTCAATTCAATGTGAGCTTTTTTTTTATATCAAGTTCATTGTATCAGTTCTATATTAAAAAGGAAATTTATCTGTAAGAAAAGACAAAACAGCCAATCCTTTAACCAGTAATTCATCACTGTGAAGGAGAAATTCCCAATTTCACCAATAGTGAATTTTTAAATTCCAGGAATCAAACCTAGGACTAGCTTATCAGGCAAATACGATAAAGACAGAGCTATGATATAAAACACTAGATTTAGTGCAGAAAGACAAACAATTTTCTTAAAAAAATTTTTTTTTAAAATACGTGTAATGTTTTTATTTTATAAAGTACGCCTATATTTAAACTCAAGATAGAGCTAAAATTGATTTTTCCTACCTCTTATGATGAATCAAATAAGAATATAAAGAAAGGCTATGTATGCTATGTTACTGGCAAAATAAAATAAGCTACAATAAGTTGTTATGTTATTTAAAATAAATGATTCATTTTAGAGCCTAATATTTACTTATGACATAACCTACAGTAACAAGAAATAGCAGTGTGTATCTTTAATTGCCATATAGTTGGGATTTTTTCCTATTATTATTAGTACAACGTCTTACTACCCGTTAGGGTTGTACGCACTTATGCTAATGTGTAATGGTAGGGTGATTGTGAGATGAAATGGAGGACCTTCAGTTTAACGTGGGATCCGAACCACGGTGGAGGCCTGGCATTCCACACATTCACAAGTCGTGATTGAGCTCCGGACCCCCAGAACAGAAGTCTGACACCTTACCCCTAGACCACCAGGTCACCCATATTTTTTTACTCTTTATTTTGTTTGTTTTCCCTGTACTGCAGTTTTTTTAAGCACCACATCTTACTATACATTCAGGTTATACACCTATGTAATAATTACATTAATGTGTCAGGGATTTGGAAGGTTGAATTTAGAAGATGTGTACAAGAATTTGTGTGGAGGGAGAGTAGAAAACCATTTAAGAAAAAAAAACCTCAGAACACCTGCCTAGGATCAAAATGCAATTTTCGATGGAGCTAGCTAATGAACAGTGCAATACAAAAATCGCCAAACTCATTTAGTATGGGAACAAATAACTTTCAAAATGTCAAATTGCTTCACGAGCTTCTCAGATTAAAAAAATATTATTGGCTATTATACAATCAAAACCTTTGTTCAACCAGGGGTGGATTCTGTGGCTTAGATAAATAATGTGAAAATGTAAGTAGGCTACATTTTATACTAGAATGCAGCCTACTTTTTAATATTAGAAAAAACAAACATTCATTTGTTAAACATGGTGCATAATCTACAGTTGAAAGTGGCATTCACTTCTATCCATAATTTTTTTTATTCTGGTGAGAAGGCTAATTCTTCACTTTTAAAATACAGTTATCAAGATGTTCACCTGTGAGCCTCATTCTATGGGTTTTTTTTTACCAACTTCAGCTAAAATAATTACTACCACAAGCAAAGCACGTAGAACTGAATAATGCCTTAACTCAGAGTGCAACATGAACTAGAAATGGATCATTTTCCTTCTAGATACTAGGCCATAGGCCTACATAGCCTAAAATTGCGGCAATACTCTTTAAAGTAGGTTACTTTGAAAAGAGCTAAATAAATGTCTCGTGTGGGCTACCGAAAATGTCACCGCAAGCTATTGGTAACTCGTGATCGGCCTTGTGACAACCCTAGTCCGTTATCTAACAATGTGTGATCATTTGCTTGGAACAAATATGGTTTAGAAATAATTATTTAACTTATTCCAATTTGCATTGGAAGAACTATGTATCCAACAGCTTTAAAAGTCACTTAATTTATTTTCACATCTTCATATGTCAGCTCATGTGATCTGGAGCTCCATCACTTTTGATTGGTATTAAATATACTTACAAAACTAATAATAAAGTAAAATACTGATCATTGTTGACAAAAAAAATAAATATCTGTTTGCAATTATTTTTTAAAAGTTTCTTCCTACCAAAATTCTAAGAAAGGACTACATTCAACACACAGGTTATTGACCAACATATTCTAAAGTAGGCTATAGAGATTAAGAGAAAATTAGACCCTAGAGTAAAGACAGTATGCAAAAATTGCAGTGAAAACTAGTGTATATAAAACCGTCCATTCCGAGCAACTGGTCGAAATTCAATCTTCAAACTTCCTCCCACCAGCAATCCAATCTATTGCGAACTTAATGCCTTGGCTCAGACCAGTGGTATTTAACTTTTTTTTTTGTTCGCATACCCCTCAGATATTTCTCTTCGACTGTGTACCCCCAAAGTCATTAGTGCATAATTTAAGTTATACATATTCTATGATGTACGGCTAAGAAAGAGAGAGAGATAGAGAGAGAAAGAAAAAAATTACACCACCAGATTGCATGTCTTTATGTCTAAGTCTCTTGCGGCTAACACTAAATCTGGCCCTTATTATTCAGTATGTATCATAAAGTTTTATATACACATTTTACACCGTCCCTTAGATGTCTTTGCGTAACTCTAAGGGTACGTAAATTTTGCACCCGGGCAAGATTGCTTTTCGGCGTCCCTCTATATAACAGTGGGATAGTAAGAAAATATTACATCAATCTTCCAACTTAACAACTCCAAACCTAAAGTAGACTGGGCGCGATAGAAAAATAATCTGAAGGGAAATTCCACAAATGGTTATCATCCTCTAAACGTTTCACTGCTAGATTATACAAAAATGGTTAGGATTACTATTACTAAGAGAATGACAAAAAACACGTTTTGTAGACAATGTTCTCTTCTTTATTTTTTATTAAACAAGTAGATACTTGAATATGATATATGGTTTACAAGATAATTGCAAAAAAAAGTTTTAGGGCACTATTTATTCAACATGGTGGATGTAAAATAGCTTTTCAATAATGGTTTCATTAGGTGCTCATGAGTTAGAGGTTTGAGGATTCATTTAATATAATGCCTAGGTGACGTTTGGCTGGGTTGGTGCTCTTTTTGGCGGCCCAGGCAGCCACCCGCTTCGCCCGGCCCTTTAGCCGCCCCTGTATATACCCTAGTATGAATATCACTAGCTTGGACTGTGTGAACACCAGTATGGGTTTTACTATGTAGTGTATATGACATTCAAGAACTATCTCAACAAAATGCAAAAATAATACTAGGATATAGTTTATGCAAGAGAAACAGTGATAGCATGGCGCCATTATCAGACAACTTTACATGTTCCTAAATAAACATGAACTACATTCAATGACAATACTCCACGCTTAGGCAGCAAATGAATAGAGGAAATCGACTAAAAATATGCACTCAAAAACTACCTATACTATGCTTTTGTGGGAGAAATCTAAATTTTAATACAAGAAAAATCTACTATGACCAACTGTTTGATATCTTTTAACACCTAAATTAAGATAAAATAAAAATATTATAATAAATTAACAACATAAATAAACCTAGTTTCTAAATAAAAAATAGAGCCAAAAATTAATAAGCTTATTTTATCTTTGCTTAGACATTCTAATGGAGGTTAGTTTTACTTTCAATTAAATTGAGGGTTTAAGTTTATATAATATTAGTTTAGGAGAGCACAGAAATGTATAACATCACAATAGCACCAACTTATATTGAATAAAAAGTATTAATTTAAATTAAATAATAGATGTATAGAAATGTTAATGTAATTACAAGAATGACTTACCGTTATGCCCCAACGCACTCCCAGCCTGCCCCATTCTTCAATATGTATATAACATTTAAATCATCTATAAAACACCATTTTTACACATAATATTGTACTTATTTAGTAGGCCATTTATAAGTTATATTTATCAGCTGTCAAAAAGTTACACCCCACTGCAAGATGGCAAAGCAAGGTTCATTACCTTTACATAATATAAATTCTCAAATTAAAAATATACTGCTGCTGCGACCTATTGGACAAAATATCAACATCCGCTTAGTTAGCAATTTCTCATTGTGTCGCTAGTGCCAGTTTCATAATAATCGGTAACAGCAGTTGTTTACTATAGATGGCGTGGTAGATATCTTCTTTACACGAGAATCGTATTTTAAAAATAAGATTTGAATTTACATTATATATATGGAATGATCAATCTTTAACTTTAGTTTAGAATATTGTAAAATACATTTATTTTCTTCTCCCTTTTCTAATAACTATAGTTTATCAATATTAAGATTTTCCTGATATATTGAAAAAAATTCAACTAGCCCATATCGGCATATAAAAGGAATATAAAAACTTATTACACAGAAAAAATGTGCCAATAGTTTACCAGATTCTGGTAACCAGAACTTCTCTGAATTGGTTGCACCTCACTGACTCACAATCATTGTTATCTATAGACTATACTGGATTGAAATAAACACAGTCCTTGCAACGGACCAAATAGTGACACTAAAGTGTGTCATCTGCTTACTAGAGAGGGGACAGATTTAAAATGTAACGGTTTCTTTCAATCTTCTTGTGCAAAAACGTGTGTCTGGTGAATTAATGTTTTTTTAAATAGTGAAGTACTATACCCCACTTTACTGAAGACACATTTACACTAAAAGATATACAATTCAGTTTTAAAGGTAATATTGTGCAAATAAGAATAAAATCTTTAATATATTAAAATATGTAGCTAACGCCCATGTTGTTTACATTCTTCCAAGACTAAAATGTATTTAAAATTGTTTATTAGCTTATGGTTTTAGAAACAATATTAAATTATTTAAAGTTTGATAACTAAAATGAAAAAAGGTATCTTAAAACTTAATTATATTAGTTTGAATGACAAACTTTGTGTAGTTGTTTTACATTCAAATTATCATTTAGGTTATAGTCTTGTATGAAGTATTACTATATTAAAATATATTTAAAGTTGGTTCTTAGCTTGTATAGCCTATTGCTTTCAGAAGCTATATTATGTATTTTAATGTTCGATACCGGTAACTATAATAGAATAAGGTAAGTTAAAACTTAATTACATATGTTTGAATAACAATCTTTGTGTAGGCTAGTATTTTTACATTCAAACTATCATTTAGGTTATAGGTTTTGTAGGAAGTATTACTATATTACAATATAATATTTAAAGTTGGCTCACAGCTTTCAGAAACCATATTATATTTAATGTTCGATAACTATAATGAAATGAGGTCGCTAAAAACCTGATTACTTTTGTTCGAATGACAAAATTTGTGAAGAGGTCTTACGTTCAAACGATCATTTAGCTTATAGGCTTGTAGGTAGTATTACTATTTTAGCCTAAATCGACTTAAGTAAAAAAAAACAAGTAATGAGTGTTGGACTTAGTCATGCTCTTCAAACCTTTTATTGACCCATTTATTTCGTTTAACTAATCATACATTGAGTCGTTACTGGGGCAGCCACGGGTGATGAGTTTGACGAGGCTGCTCGGGGGGCAGACACTCTTGGAGACGCTGCAGCAGGTCTCCCAGGGGTGTGAGCCGGAGCCATCACGCTGGGAGCCCGACGAAGGGCCTCTGGAGTGGAATCCGTGGAGGGCTCCGAAGCTGGAGATGCTGGCAGGGAGCGGTCAGCAACCAGAGGTGGCTGAATTAGAGGGCCCAGTGTAGGTCCATCAGATGTAGGGGTAGGCATAGGTGCTGGCATGGCCTGCTCGTCCATCTCCCATGACAACTCAACTGGAATAGCCTTGGGGTCCCGGAGGCGTAGATGAGATGTTGAAATTTGCTTAGAGCGTCCACCAGCAATCACTAGATATGAGAAAGTTGAGACTCTGTGCTGAATTTCACCTGGAAGCGCCTTGAGTTTGCGATGAGTGACAGAGCGCACCCATACTAGGTCACCTGAGGAGAAATGTGCGACCTTGGAAGATTGTGGAGCAGTAAATTTTGCCTTAACCTCCATCACTCTTTTTTTGAGAACCATGGACGGGTGGAGAAGTGAAAGCTTGATGCGGGGCTTTCGGCCCAAAAATACTTCAGCTTGTGTCACCTTAGTTACGGTGTGAGGCGTGTTGCGATATGCCAAAAGAAAGACATCTACTTTATGCTGAAGGGTTCTGGATTGAGTAGAAACATCAAATAACTGTTTCATGAGAGCTGTCTTGGTGGTAATAACTCCAATCTCCGCCAAACTGTTAGATTGAGGGTGGTAAACAGGAGAAGGGGAATGTAAAATTCCATTGTTAGACAGAAAACTAGCGAATGTAGCTGATGAGAACGGTGGACCGTTGTCAGAAACTACCTCCTCGGGCCACCCCCAGGCTGCAAACATTGAGCGCAGAGCTTCACAAGTGTGCTCTGCCGAGGTACCTTCGTGCATGATGCGGACCTCGGGCCATTTAGAATGACCATCTACAGTAATGAGTAGAGTCTTACCTTCAAATTCAGCAAAATCAATATAGATCCTTTGCCACATTCTAGTAGGCCAGGATCAATGAGTCAGAGGCTTGTGAGGAGCAGTTGACTGGAACGATTGGGATGACAGCACCCGCATCATACTGTGAGGCATCACTGGTCATTCTAAGTGGCAAGCCAGTAGAGTAAGGAATAAACACCTGATCGCTACTCAATTCCTGAAGACACTGATGATAAGCCCTTTTTTTCTCAGATCCCCACCCCCAATTCGCATCCTGCTTGAGAAATGCATACAACGGACGAAGCATAGTGGACATGTTGGGGATGAACTTTGCGTAAAAGGTTACAAGCTCAATGAACGAGTGAAGTTCAGATTTTCATGGAAGCTCTTTGGCTTGAAGGAGAACCTGGATGCGGTCCTGATCTGGATGCAACCCTTGGGCATCCAAAAGGTGACCCAAAAATCTAACTCTTGACCATAGGAAATGACACCTTTCTAGTTGACAGTGACATTATATTCCACAAACCTTTGTAGAATAACTTCAACTTTACTTAGGCACTCCTCAACTGTGTTACCTGACACTAATATGTCATCCAAATAAATAAAACAATCAATACCTACCAATACCTGACTAATGACGCTTTTAAAGATGGCTGGAGCCGAAGACAAACCATATGGAAGGCGAAGGCACTTGTATGGGCCATATGGAGTGCTCAAAGTCAAAATCTCCTGAGAAGCTGGTCCCAACTTTAGCTGTTGGTAAGCCTGGGTGAGATCGAGTACACTGAAAACAGAACCTTGAACAGTAGACAAGTCATCAATAACCGTTAAAGGATAGTGCTCAATATTTAACTGAGGGTTTACTGTCACGCTGAAATCTTCACACACCCGTGCTGATTTGTTGGCCAGGGGAACAATTACCAGAGGTGTTCCCCAGGTGTGACTATTAGTTTTCTGAATAAAACCGCTTGATTCCATTTCCTCAAGGGCCTTCTTGGCAGCATTCCTCAAAGGAATATGAATGACATGAGGGCCATAGAATAACGGAACGGCTCCCTCTTTCAGAACTACATAAACTTCCACACCGTTAATATCACCTGGTACCTCTTTGAAGATTGAGGAATATTTATTCCTGAGAAGGCCCACCTCATCACCTTGTACCTGCCGAACATAGTTGATGGGAAAGATAGCATTCCAATCCAGACCAATAGGGGAAGTCAGGCAATTTATGAGCACCTTAAGAAAATCTGTTATTCCATAAGAAACAGTAAGGCTATCCAAAAGTAATATTATTTTATTCAATTGCTCTTTCAATTAGGTCTACAAAATACAATGAATATGAATGATATTTTAAGAGCTTTGATCTAGAAAAAAAAATAATTAAGAATCTTCGAGTGCTCATATTAAAAGCATGGGAGGAAAATATGAGCATACCCAAGGGGTTTCAGCCATTTTGTTCGTTGAGGTGAGATGTTAATTTTAATTTTTTTCAAGGGATGTCAATGAGTAGGTTTCATGTTACATTTGAGCTTAAATAACGACCAAACAAAATATAAATATAGTCCCTGTTTCTTATACAAGCTATGGGAAACATTTTAGAAACTTCATTTTAAACGTACCTTTTCATAAACTGATAAATACAGGACGGTGTGATTCTTTAATTATCGCCATGTGCTTCCGTCTATGTTGCTATGTTGCAATTGAACGTTCTTCAGTAAAGTGGCAGCACATATTTGCCAAGGGGATAGTTTCAGAAGGGTATGCTCATATATCACACCTGCTCATATTAGCCTGACCTCCCCTATGGCTGATCCAAGATATGCCCAATAATGAGGAGAAGGAGCCCCGAACCACTACTATCAGTGGCGCAGGAACTAGGGGGTACGGGGGTAAATTTTACACCCCCAAAAAATTGAGGGAGGTAAAAAGTATCATTTTTACCCCCCCCAAAATAATATAGTAAAACTTTAGATAATGTAAACATCTTATTGAGGCAAGATATAATGTTCACACTATGTTAACATAATAAAAATAAAATGTGCTCGGAGCATACACTGAAGAGATTTTGAAAACTCTGATAGTGATACCAGCTACGTCAGCTACTGCAGAAAGAAGTTTTTCAATTCTTGGATGCATTAAAAACTATCTTCGCTCCACGATGAGGCAATGTAGACTAAATCACCTAAGAGGCTCAACAAAATTAAAATAGCAAAACTGGTTAGTGGTTTTATAGCTAGTAACAAATATAGGGCAAAGGTCTATGGAGATATACTTTAATTTTCAGTGTTTCATAATTTTTAGTTGAGCTGCATCATATAACACTTCTCTTAATATGTTTTGTATGTATTAATTCTAATGTTTGGAATAGCTAAAATAAATGAGAAAAATGCACAGTGGGACCATTAAATAAGGTATCCCTCGTTATACGTGATATCACGTTACGCGTTTTCGCTATAACACGATTCAAAGAAATATAAAAATAGTGCATGGTCAGCTGGAATTTCACAGTCATCCTGTGCAGTGGTGGTGTGTCCTTGTGTACACACATTCCAGTGAAAGCGTTGATCTTTACTGTACAGTTTGGTGTTAGAGGGGTGGTATTGACAACATTGGATATGCATGGGCAGAAGTTAAACAGTCCTGTATGAAGGGAGTTTGGAAAAATGTTTGGCCTGAAGTTTCTGATTCTCATGATTTTGATCCTGACCACGAGCTTTCCAATTCAAGACATGACATCGTTGACATAGCAAGATGTTGGATTTGGGGACATTGATAAGGCAAATTTGGATCAATTGTTCCAATCCCACTCAACAGAACTCACCAATGAAGATCTTCTAGAAATGGAGAATGGCATAAAGAATGAAGAGGAAGAGCCTTATGTTGTTGAGCCTATCAAACAACTTTCAACAAAACAATTTGCTGATTTATTTAAGCACATTGACAGTGCAATTAGAATCATTGAAGAGAATGACCCTAACATGGATAGAAGCACCAAAGTTGCCAGAGAGATCCAGAGTTCTTTGGCTTGCTACAAATAACTCTATAGAGAGAGGGAAAATGCTGCCCGTCAGTTGAGTCTTACCATTTCATCAAAGAAATTGAAAATCGTCAGTCTAAACACCCAGGGCCTTCACAACAGCAAAAGCTTACCATTCCAGGGCCTTCAAGAAAGCAGGAGCGTACCGTCCAAGGGTCTTCCGAAGAGCTAAAGCCTACCATCCAAGGGCCTTCAAGAAAGCAAGAGCCTACCGTCCAAGGGCCTTCATGCCAGCAAGAGCTTAGCGTCCCAGGGCCTTCAAGAGAGCAAGAGTCTACCATCCCAGGGCCTTCAAGAAAGCAAGAGCCTACCATCCCAGGGCATTCAAGAGAGCAAGAGTCTACCATCCCAAGGCCTTCAAGAAAGCAAGAGCCTACCATCCCAGGGCATTCAAGAGAGCAAGAGCTTACCATCCCAAGGCCTTCAAGAAAGCAAGAGCCTACCATCCCAGGGCATTCAAGAGAGCAAGAGTCTACCATCCCAGGGCCTTCAAGAAAGCAAGAGCCTACCATCCCAGGGCATTCAAGAGAGCAAGAGCTTACCATCCCAGGGCCTTCAAGAGATCAAGAGTCTACCTTCCCTGGGCCGTCAAGAGAGCAAGAGCTTACCGTCCAAGGGCCGTCAAGAGAGCAAGAGCTTACCGTCCAAGGGCCGTCAAGAGAACAAGAGCTTACCGTTTAAGGGCCTTCAAGAGAGCAAGAGCTTACCGTCTAAGGGCCTTCAAGAGAGCAAGAGCTTACCGTCCAAGGGCTTTCAAGAGAGCAAGAGTCTACCATCCCAGGGCCTTCAAGAAAGCAAGAGCCTACCATCCTAGGGCATTCAAAAGAGCAAGAGCTTACCATCCCAGGAACTTCAAGAAATCAGGAGCGTATCGTCCAAGGGTCTTTCGAAGAACTAAAGCCTACCATCCAAGGGTCTTCACGCCATCGTATCGTCCAAGGGTCTTTCGAAGAACTAAAGCCTACCATCCAAGGGCCTTCATGCCAGCAATAGCTTACCGTCCAAGGGCCTTCATGTCAGCAAGAGCTTACCGTCCAAGGTCCTTCAAGAGAGCAAGATCTTACCATCCAAGAGCCTTCAAGAGAGCAAGTTTCTACTGTCCTAGGGCCTTCAAGAGAGCAAGAGCTTACCGTCCAAGGGCCGTCAAGAGAACACGAGCTTACCGTCCAAGGGCCGTCAAGAAAACAAGAGCTTACCGTCCAAGGGCCTTCAAGAGATCAAGAGCTTACCACCCCAGGGCCTTCAAGAGATCAAGAGCTTACCGTCCCAGGACCTACAAGAGATCAAGAGCTTACCGTCCCAGGACCTTCAAGAGATGAAGAGCTTCCCGTCCAAGCGCCGTCAAGAGCAAGATAGTGATAAACCAGATTTGCCAAATCCAGTTATTTTATCATGCGATTGAAGATTAACAGTAAGTGTACTTGTATCATTGTATTAATTAGATACATTGATTAAAAATTGTGTTTGTTTACAAATTTCAGGGGATTAAATATTGACAATAGGTGTAGGCTACCTAATGCATTGTACTAGTTATATAAATTTAAAAGTTGGCATTCATTTACAAGTTTTATGTTTTTATTTCCTTTGGAGTAATCCCTATATCACTCATGTTAAAATCATTTCACTTGCGTTTTCGTGCTACGCGATTATGTATCAGAACCAATCACTCGTGTAGTGTGAGGGACAGCTATATTACATTTTTCTATTATTTTTTTAATCTCAAAAATATTATCCCCTATAAGAGCACAGGGTTATTTTTACCCCCCCAAATAAAAACGTTCCTGCGCCACTGACTACTATGGGTAACGCAGCAGACTGCCCCTGATAATAAATTCTAACAGGGGTTTCCCCCAACAGATATAGTTTGTGCTCAGTGTAACCACGAAGCGGAGTGGTACTCACCAGGGAAGGTGTTTGAAATGTGCAAGATACATTGGCTCACCAATAATACTAGCGCTGGCCACTGTATCAACTTCCATGGTGAGAGGCACACCATTTACTTCCAACTGAAAACTTCTGCGAGCTGGTGCCTGACTACTGTTGATTTGACGGACACCTTCTTTATGCTAAGAGGAATTTTTGACCCTGTGACAAACCCTAGCAATATGTCCTCTAAAATGACATTCATGGCATTGAGCATTTTTGAAGGTGCAATTATACCTAGCATGAGGCCCATCACAGCCTGCACATAACGCGCTTTGAGACGGCTGATGATTGGGTCCTGACGAGAGCTAAGGATTTAGTCCTTGACTGGATTGGAATTTTTTCTTGAATTACTTGTTCTTCTGTTGATATGGGCGAACCACGTTGATGATATTAGGGTTGTCGCTGGAATTGGCCGGTGCAGTCCAGGGATCTCGTAGCGATTGGCGAGAGCAGCCATGGAGCTGAATTTACCCTCTTCATTCCTGATCTTGTCGCGAACCATGTCCGACGAGAAGTCGTGATAAACTGCGACTTTAGGGCGTCATCCAGGAATGTTCCGAAGCTACAAGTGGCGGCAAGATGACGTAAAGATAGGCTGAAGGTCACGTAGGACTATCCCGCACGCTGTTTGCGATAACTAAAGGCAGAACGCTCTTCGTACACTGATATTGTGGGAGCATAGTGTATTTCGAGGAGAGGCTTTAGTTGGGCGAAAGTCTTGGTTACCGGTGCGACCGGCGAGCAGAGATCTGTTAAGACCTGGTAGGTGACTGGGCCAATGCATCATAGGAGCCGAGCAACTCTTATGTCAGTTGCAATTGTTTCAATGGTGCAGAAATGTTAAAATTTGGAAAAATATGATTTGAGTTCCTCAAGACGAGAGTCAAAAGTGGAAAACTTTGGCATGTCGAGACTGTTGGCGTACGAAAATTACACACACGATACTTGACACAAAAGAAACTCAGGGTTCTTGAAATAAAAACAATAAACACTCGTCACCGGTTCTTGTAACTTAACTATAGTTTTGGATTGAGGAAGTTAGTCGTAATTGATAGATTTAGACATTATGGTAATAGATATAATATGCCATTAGAATATGAACCCTCAATTTGGGTGTTCATGAGCAGTGACTTAAGAGTAGCAATGAACAGAGTGTGACACATTGATGATGTTGACTCGGAAAATTATTTATTTTATGGGATGTTGACAAATTTGTCGTTTGATTCTCAACGAGCGCTGCTTGAAGTATTTAATACAATTTGGGGGAATGAGTAATACTACCCTTATGACAAATATTTCTTTTATCATTCATATTATAAACGGGTAAAAGTGCGGAATTAGCGTGTTCTAATCGGCCAATTTCACTCTCGTCCTGTTTTGGTAAAATTATGGAATACTTAGTAAAAGCTCATTTGAAACAATTACTGGAAAGGGATGAAAACATTAATCCCGTGCAATTTGTGTTTCGAAAGGGACGTTCTACACTATCTATATTGGTTTCTGCTATTCAGATTACTCTGTCACAAAACTCAACTGTATTTATGTTTTTTCTTCAATACACAGGGTGCACACATTAATGTCAATCATTCTTTGTTGCTTGATAAACTTTTCGTCTAGGGTGTTCTATCAAAATATGTTATTTATTAAGTTTCCCTGTGGAATGGGGCTTAGAATAGTCCGCAGTATCCCCTGTTTGTTGTAAGAGGTGACTTAAAGGGGAAGTTTATGCACAGGACGTTTAGTCATGCGAGGAAGCTTTTAGGCTCCCCGTTGACGACCTTGGCAACACACATCGCTTCCCCCGGACAATTATTGAACACCACTGTTCTTGAGATTCATAATAGAAGTGCATTGGTTGTATTATATATTTGTATAAAAGACCTGAGCTGGACAATAACTGGTTACCCTACTCTGAGAAAATATCGGTTGGGTTCATGAGGGTTTCGGACCGAAAATTGGAACTTTCCTGCACCCACTTGCTACGATGAACTCTCTCTCCTGGTGATGGCTCATGTGAAGGTTGCTATGTCTAACATCGTGTGGGGATCCCAGTCGGAAGATTTAACAGAGCCTCATGTGGTAGAACTAACTTGGATCACCCTGGGTCTAGGATCCGAGTTTTGTGCAGGTTGTTCCCAAACAAAATGGACGAATTTATATTCAAAGCTGACTACTTACAATCCGCTGCACCATTCTGCCTAGCCCAGCTGGTATTTCACTGCCCAGCCCTTCACAGGGCTTAGATTCGGAACATATTTTAAAATTGGGAAGGCTATCTAGCCCAGTGGTTCCCAACCTGGGGGCGATCGCCCAAAATTACGTGCGGCCGTTGTTGAGCCGCTCAATCCAGTCTCTGGGACTCCGGAGGTTGGGATGAGTGGTAGTACAGGTGAGGCCACAAAGGCGATTCCCACTGGTGCCTTGAAGAAGGACCAGCGAGGGACTACCGATAAAATTACTATAAAGAAAGCGTCGAAGGCCTCAACAAAGCCTTCGCGCAAGGATCCACCGACTCGGCTTCTCTAGGATAAAACAAAACCTCTCTTGAAGCGGGAGGTCCAGAAGAGACTGGGAAAGGCAAGAGGGCCTAAAAAGGTACTAAATCAATTTTTATTTTTAAGAGATAGTGTTATGAATTGCAAGGATAATTAAACTTTATATTAATAAATAATGTCGCTACTATAATGGAATTGCAGGGGTTTCTTTGCTCGCGTAGAGGAAATTAAACAAATAATTTCTTCCCTGCATTCCCCCATCTTGTGTTTGCAGGAGACCCACTTCCGCCCAACTGACAACCCACTGCTTCGTGGGTACGATGTATATCGTACCGACAAGCCATTCTTTGATCGGGCTAGCGGAGGTGTGGCTATATTCGAACGAAGCAATATATATCATAAAAATATTAATATTGTGTCTTACCCCCAAGAGATTGCTGTCCGAATCTCCCTTGCTATGGAAGTGACAATATGCAGCTGCTACCTCCCGCCAGGTGAGCGTGTTTCCAAGAGGACTCTAGAGGCCCTCTTTATACAACTTCCCGCCCCCTATATCATCTTGGGGGTTTTTAACGCGTATAACCTGGTGTGGGAGTCTAATTTTACAGACGCCCGTGGGAGGATGGTAGAGGATATTCTTGTCTCGGGCAACCTGGTGTTAATGAACATCGGGACCTAGACACACTTCTCCGCCTTTAATGGTGTATCCTCTGCCATCGACCTAACTTTATGTAGCCCCGGGATCGCTGCTCACTTCCTTTGGAAGGTTCACTCGGACCTTTGTGGCAGCGATCATTTTCCCATTCTTCTTTCGCCACTTCAAGATCCTCTCGGTATAGCACGGGTACCACAATGGGTTCTTAAACGTGCTGACTGGGATAAATTTCGCGAGATCAACGTATTTGATCAACCTCTTTCTCCTGACGTCGATGTTAAGAACGGGCATTTTACTTCGACGGTCATTATGTCGGCGAGGGAATCCATCCCTAAATCCTCGTCAAATCCGCGCCACCGTCCTGTTCCCTGGTAGAACAAGGAGTGTAGGTTGGCTATTTCTGACCATCGAAGAGCCTTACGTCTCTTCCATCGGCGTCCTACTTTGGATAATCTTGAATCATTCCGTATTCTACGTGCTCAAGCTCGC